>RJWM01001190.1:75000-166249 GCA_004363535.1 Dasyprocta punctata
ATGTGTGTGAGAATGGAGGTGTCAGTCTCAGAAGACCACACTTATACATGTTAGTTACTGCTGTTCTGTGGTGTTCCTGAACATTGCATACTCTGTCATACCCTATGATAAATTCCGCAAGAATACAGAGATACTTGGTCTTGACCACACTAATGAATTACTCCATTATTGACTAAGGTAAAGGCAGTGTTCATCAGATTCTTTTTTTCTTCAGAATTTTAACTTCTCAGTTTCCTCACAGCAGACAAGCCTTGTGAGTAGATCTAAAGAATGAAAGTGAAGTAACGCAATGTGTGTCCTCTGGATTCTCTAATTCATCTTTCCTTGTCAAATGGACAGGGACCTGTTCTCCTGTCCCTGGAGTCATAAAAAGACGGAGATTTGGTTGGACACTGTTGCTAAATCACTTGTTTTCCTTAGATAATCACTCACATCTGCAATGGACTTTGCATGAAGAGAAAAACAGTTTGATTCCTCTACTCCTGAGAAATTCTGTAGCTGACCAAATAACTTACAAGTACAAGAAAAATGATGCACTAGAAAAGCAATGACCAAATCTACGACTTCAGATTCTTTAGACATATACTGGAGAAAAGTGCTGTTTGTCTCTGTCTCATCAGAACCACTGTGGTAAAAGATTCAGAGATTAGAAAAGAATGTTCCCACAAAAGTTCTAACTCCTTGGACCTCCTATAAAAAAAATGACTGTCCATGAAGCAGACCATAGAAACTTGTGATCATTAACCTTGACTGTCAATTTAATCAGTTTCAGAGATGCTTAGGAGATCAGTAAATTTACTGATGGGTATGTCTAGCTGATCATAAGAAATGATCATTATAATTACATTCATTCCCTACATCCGCCATTCTCATTGGATTAATATTCCTCAAGGACATGTCCTGTGTCTTATACATGTTGTCTCCTGGTACACACTGAAGAATCTAGTATATAGCAGCTGCTCAATAAATCAGTGTTAAATGGCTAAACAGATGGACATAATATCACACTAATTAATTCAGTTTGTTTGTTTGTTTTGTTACTTTGCTTTTTCTTCATAGACACATTTGAAGACAAGACCAAATCATATTTTTGATACTTTTACTTTACCAAAGTGGTAGAAATGTAGATATATTAATAAATTCTCTTTCATTTAAATGAATTTGAAGGAGTTGGCATTCTGTCAGCAAATACTTATAAAGTGCTCAGCACATGGCAAGTTATACTAACATCAAACATGGAAATAAAACATTTGCATTCTACTCCAGAAACAAGACAAATGTATTTTTGGTAGCAAGGAACCAATTTGGAAAATAAATATGGCATTTAAGTGTCATAAAATTTCAAGGACTTACTGAGTGTTGGACACTGTACATTTCTAAAGTATGTTATTTCAGAGTTCAAGATGACAAAATAAGAAAGAGCTAAGCATAGTCGTATGGGTACCATTGGCTTTAGAAAACATAGTTTCAAAAGTCTTATATGGAAAGATAAGCAAGAGCCCAGGCTAGAGACTTATCAAAGCAAAAACCACTCAAGATAAGAAAGATACTTTCAGACATGAAATTCTGACAGTACAGAAGGAAGAAGTGTCTAAACAGATCATGTGGCAGCCCAGGGAGCAACCTGACAACTGCAGATTGTATGAGGGTACATATAATAGATTACAGGAGGGCTGACTCACACCAGTGGAGAAGACAGTACCCTGGCAGCGAGGAATGGTGTAATTTCAGCAGAAGTCCCAAAATGAGTAAAGATTTGAGTGAAATCCCAATGACAACACAAAGCCTTCTAAAGCTATATCTAGAGCAAGAAAAAGACAAAAATACTAGAAAGTCTACTTGGGACAGAAAGTATAAAGTGAATAATGACAGAGAAAGTGAAGCCTTCCAAGTCTTTTCTGCCATCTGTCAAAGAGAGTGATTTTCTTATATAAAAGGTTAAGCATCTCAAGGAGGATGTGAAGCCCAAGGTCGGTAGATGGAAAGATGTACGACAGGAAGGTTAGTAGCCCCCAGAGGTTGTCAATAACTACACGACTCATGAGAGTCACTTTGTTCAGGCTATCCCAGCACATTTACAGCAATATGTTAAATCAAGTAAGATCCAGTTTAATAGTAAAATTTAATAAAATCTCCAATTGGATAAAAAAGTGATTACAAAAAGTAAAATATTTGGAATATATAGCATACAAGTGGTAGTTTGACTGAAAAACATTTAGGAGTCTTAGTTAACTGTAAGTTCCACATGCATCAAAAATTATGATATGGCTGCCAAAAATGTTAATTCAATATTAAGCAGTATGAATAGCAGTAAAATTTGAACAATAAAGATTATGGTCCCACTCTACTATTAAAAGTATGACCTCCAATATTTTGTTCTATTCTGAGTGCTACATTTAAGATGATACATCACTCACTGAAATACATTTAAAAAAGAGCCATCAAATAATGTGGAAACTCAAAATCATACGCTGTGGATAATGGCTAAAGGAATGGATGGTTCTTTATCTGCAAAATGGAAACTTGGAAAGGGAAATTATTACACTGTCTTCAAGTATTTGAAGACTCAAATTTGTATTGAACATATCTTATGTAGATGTAGGTTCTATGTGTAAAGGTTAGAAGGATACTGTCTTTAACTTGACAGAGCAATTCTCAAATGTTTTGATCGTAGGACCCCTTTATGTGCAACAAATGCTAAGAATTCCTGTGAACTTTCACTTATGTATACATCTACTTACTATCTCTGAAATTAAAACTAAATTTTTAAAAAGTGTTACTCATTTAAAATAACAATATATCCACTATGCATATGTACAAATGACACTTTAATAAAAATAACTGTTTTCTAGAAGCGGGGATATAGCTCAATGTCATAAGCACCTTCCTGGTAAGTGCAAGGTACTGAGTTTGATTCCCCGTACCTCACCCCCCAAAAAAAATTCCAAAGTGCAAAAAATATTGGAAAACTAGCATTGTTTAAAGCCAGCTGCATTTAGCGTCTGGCTTATTATTCAGTCTTTAGTATTCAGACTCTTTAACGTGTCACATGTCATGGTAGCCTCTAAAAAACTGCACTTTATTTTTTGTGGGAAGATGAATGGAAAAGACATATAATGTTTCCGTATTATTTTGAACAGCTGTGACCATAGCACCCCCTTGAAAAGTTTCAGGAATGACCAGAATCCTTCATTGACACTTGGAGAACTCCTAGCCTTGCCTAAGGAAAAATAATTAATAATGAGAATTATGCAAAGTTGGGGTGGATTCATTCATGAGACAAGCTCACAATACTGAAGGAAAGTCTGAGTTACCTAACTTGTCAACAATTTCATGCTCTAAGAAGGGAGTACACTAAATGAATCTCTCTAAATACCCTGCCATCATTTATGGCATTGTTAGAAATCACTTTTCTGCAGATATTTTTTTTCTTTAAAAAATTATTTATGTCTACCAAGTAAGTATAGTCTCATCAGAGTTACTGGGGAACATAAACGGGTACAGTTCAATTTTTCACATACCACAGAATTCTCCATGTAACATTTCTGAAAGGTCATTTAACCTCAGAGGCTTGAAACCTGTGGTGATAAACATCTATTCAAGGAAACTCACCTATTTCCATTCTCTACATGTTACAAATTCTTTCATTTGCCTAGAAACCTGCTGCTCTTCTGCCGTTTAGAAGGTTTACTTACTTTCATGACAGGATTTCAAATATTTGAAGACAGTGCTTTTATGTTTAGGTACCTTTTTAGTAAACAAATTAGATTTCCTTCATAATATACATAATAACTGTGTTGATAGTTTAAACTGTAATCTTGTAACTAGTGGGCCAAACGCTATTTCATAAAAAGTATTTTTGGTGAAAAAGTAAAATATGAAGCAGGAAGTTGTGGAATATTTCTCCAAGGAAGTTATTTGTTCTTTTAGCAATTCCTTTAAAATACTATGCTGTGTTTTCAAAGGAACTCTATCAATCACCTAGATTCCTCTGTACATAAACAATTAATTTAGTTTGAAGTTGACTTGTGGAGGTATTTGTTAATTTATATCAAAATGGAGTTTTCGATCTGATTTATAGTAGATTAAACAAGATAGAATACAAAGTGATTTTATGTTTTATGAAGTTACAATATATGAAATCTGATTAACGTTACTGAACTGATTATTAATGAAAGAAAAAGTTATTACTTATCATAATGGGGAGTCAAACTCTGTTTGTATTTGATCCATCAGTTACAAATGAGTTCCTCGCCCGCTCCCCTCCCTAACTATAAAAGAACACGCTCATCAGCAACAGCCCAGGTGCTCAGCAAACATGAATTGTGGCAGAACCACGCTAATCAGCATTCACTTCCGTGGATACTCAATTCTCACACAGTTAAAGTCTGGATCTGCATCCACTCTAAAAATCACAACAGGACAAAGTGAGTCATTAGTCCCTGTGGCTGGCTCGTTCTTTAACCGAATCTCAATTACTCGCCGCTCTGCAGCACAACAAACGCCATCGTCTCGTTTTCTAACAAACACCTTATGTTTCTCTTGAGTCTTATGTATGAAAATTGAATTTGTGGTACCCCTTGGCCTTAGTCTTTCAGAACAGGAAATGCCTACTCTTTTTTCCCAAACTTGAGAAGGTGCTTGTATTATCTCAAGTTCTGGAATCCTGAAGAATGAGGAAGGAAATTTTCGTTGTTTTTGTTTTCTATCAGCATGCAGGGCAAAATGAAGTATAGACTACTGCTTTAGTCTAAACTTAGAATACTCTCCACTGAAGACTAAGTGAATTCAACTCTTCCAGTCTTGCTGAAAATAATACTGATTTTTCTGCCCATAAACCTCTAACATCCTATTGTTTTCTATTAGGTAGGTCCTTAATTCTCCCATCATCAATTATTCCATTTACTATAAAAGCCTCCACCAACACTTTTTTAAAGTAAAATTTGCATGTTATTAAATATGTAGATTTTAAAAGTACACTTTGATTTGTTTTGAAAAACGCATATTCCATTTATTCCAAATGTAAAACAACCAACCCAGTCAAGATATAAATAATAGCCACTGGCCAGAAACTACTCAGTTACCATTTCCTACAGTTTTGCCTGTCCTTCAATTTCATGTAATTAGCCATATGCTATCCTGTCAGGCTTCTGTCATTTACAGTGTTTCTGAGTATCATCCATGTTGTTGCATGTATCAGTATTTCCTTCCTTTATATTGTTGGTTAATATTTTTGTATGAATTATACCCAAATTATCTCTTTTACTCATAGGCATTTAGACCCTTTCCAGTGGGTGCTATAATGAATAAAGTCGTTATAAACATTGCCATATAAATGTTCTGCTGTGGATTTACATTTCCCTTTTTCTTGAGTTACCACCCAGAAAGGGCACTGCTAGGCACAGGAGTGGTATATGTTCATACTTACACATAACTTCAGTGGTTTGTATGAGAATTTCAGTAGTTTCACATCTTTACCAAGATTTGGTGTTGGAAATTCCTATTCTCTTTCTTTTTCTTAGGGCTATTTTAATTAAATCAAGTTTATTATAGATTTAATCATCAATGTTTATCTTAAAAAAATCTTTTGACAGTCCCCCAATTTGCCAATGTGAGTTTTATAGTTCTCACCAGAAATACAATTTTAGATCCTTGTCAGTATATAATATTCCCACCACACACACTTATGTGCTGTTTTAAAGATCAAGTTTCTTGCACTATGTCTTCTTAAAAATTTTAATCAACTTTTATGATCTAAAGAAATGTCAAATAAAATATTCCCAAATGGGAATAAATTGATTCATGTTACAGATAGAAAATTGAAACTGTCTTCAATATAATCTTCCCAAAGTCTGAATCTCATAGAACAGGAACTTGAGATACAAGGAGTTGAAAAACTTTTTCAAAGGGGATACAACCAAGAGGCAATATTAGTACCTTTTCCTCACATGGAGAGCTTCATGATAATCCCATACTGACTTTCATTTTTGGTTCAGAAAAAGGCTGATATTTTATTTTAAGGGACAACTGGAATATAGGTCAACTAGGAAGCACATTCTTAGTGTGCACATGGCCCCAGTATCCCCCATGAAAATTATATCAATAAAATTGTATGATTTTCTTCTTTGAAAGCTATTAAGTAGTTCACTATAACTCTATATTTACGCTATTGACAATATGCTATATTTATTTAGCAGCATTTATTTCTGAAATATTACAATATCTTTATTCACCATTTGGGGAAGAATAAGTTCCTTACATTTTTACAAACAGCAAATGAAGTACAAAAAATTATGCAATGACAAAGATCAGTGATGCAAAAGTCAGTTTTCCCAACTCAAACACTTCCCATTGGAGTAGACCATCCCTTCTGGATGAGACTCATTAAAAGGTTGTCATTTTGTTTTGTTTTTTAAATGTGTATTGCTGTGCTTGGTTTTTTTTTTAAATGTAATCGAGCCAATTTGTACCATACTGTATCATACCTATTCCTGGAGAGCTTACATAGAGTGATTAGAGTGGGAAGAGATGGGGCATAACTTGCTTTTTAAGCACAGTGTACCTCATAGGCAAACTTAGATTCCTGCTCTGACCACTCTTTGCTCTGGATCTCTGTAAGGACTACCTCACTTTGTGCTTTCATTCTGTGTGTGTGTGTGTGTGTGTGTGTGTGTGTGTGTGCGTGTGTGTGTGCATGCACACACACGCACGCAAGCTCATTATGATGATGCTAACCAAGTCAGCAAAATGATGGATGTTTTATAGATTTGTGTCAAAATCAATAATTTTTAAAAGTTGAAAAATCAGTTTTAAAAACCTCCTGTAAAGCACTCGGGAGGCTGAGGTAGGCGGAGCGTTGTGGGTTAGAGGCCGGCTTGGGCTACAACGCGAGCGCAAGGCCGGCCTAAGCTATATAGTGCGACCCTGCCTCAAAATAACCAGGGCCGGGAGTTTGGCTCAGTGCCTTAAGCGCCTGCTCTGGCAGGCGCGAGGTTGTGAGTTCAATCCCCGGTGCCACAAAAAAAAAAAAAAAAAAAAAAAAACCTCCTGTAAAATAAAGAGTACTGCATTTGCTATAGATGAAAGAGTTTATCACATTTTAAAATGATTGAATCTACAAAAAATGTAAGCAATAAGGAAAGGAAAGTTAACATTTTCTAATAGTAAATCCTGAAGGGCTTTTTGGTTTGAGTAGAACAAGATTTATTTTTGTGTTATGGAAAACTGAATGGTTTGAAAACCCAGTATGTTGCATTACATCATTTTTCTAATATTGTCTTTTCTAAACACATTTCCTCCAACATCAAACATTTTTAACACTGCTATTTGGGGCAGTTTTTATAAACAATTACATTTACCTTGGAAAAACATGAATGTCTTTTATCTCTGGTAGTCAAGCCACTTTACAAAACTTCTATCAACATAAGCTAAAAATCTATCATTTGGTTTAGTTAATATTTGATTTTTCAGGAATAAAATCATCAGCTGACAGCAGCTGTGCACTGTGTTCAATATAGGCCTGGCATTAGTCTATCAGATATGCAAATATTTATATCCTCATTAGCTAGGTAAACTGTTCAGCTCCATAGAAATGATGGGCTTATTTTGAGATACTGTAAGTGACTCCTTTTCCCAATAATGGATTTTTTTGTGCTGAAATTCACACTTACACTTGGAACTTACCTAAAATTTCCAACATGAAATCTAGCAGAAATTTTTATGTACCTCTGGAAAATGAAATCAGATCAGTAGATGTCAGAGGACATACTGGATATACCAGATACTGAAAAAATGATTTGCAGTTTATTTGTAGTTTTCAAATACAAAAGTGAAGGGATCCATAGAAAAACAATATTCATTTCAAATATATTTGGGTTCAAATGTCAATAAAATATTATCAATTCAAATCTTTGTTTTTGTGGATCTCATATTTAAATTTAATTTCTTGTTTTGGAA
Organism: Dasyprocta punctata; assembly: GCA_004363535.1. Taxonomy (NCBI): domain Eukaryota; kingdom Metazoa; phylum Chordata; class Mammalia; order Rodentia; family Dasyproctidae; genus Dasyprocta; species Dasyprocta punctata. The sequence goes on from RJWM01001190.1 coordinate 82,957, forward strand.
AATTTGGGGCTTCTTTAAAAATCTCACATAGTGTAAGTAACACCCTAATAAACACCCCAACTACATATATTTTCTGTGTACCTCTGATTTTGTTGCATTAGAATGGGACTCAAAAGTGAAACTGATAAGGGCTGGGGATTTAGCTTAGCAGCACAAGTCCCTACATAGCAAAAGCAGGTTGATGAGTTTGATCCCCAGTACAAAAAAAAAAAAAAAAAGAAAGAAAGAAAGTGATGAGTCAAAAGATATCAATAATTTTAAAAACTTATGTTTACTGACAATTGTTAGACATTTTATTTATTTTTTTACAAAACAATGAATTTATTGTGAAAGTCTCTTAATAATGTAAAGGACAAAATTAATCTTGTCAAAAATGCCAAAATGTAAAAGTTACATTTTTCCTTCTTTTTAAAAATTTGGAAGTGTAACAAAGACACTAAATTTGCATAAAACATCAACAAATATCTCAACAAGTTGCGAAAAAAGTGAGTAATTTTAACTTCATTTAGGTGGAGCAAAGAAAACTTCCCATATGCCCTTCCTCATCAAAAGCCCTTCTTACCCTGAGGATAACCACTAGTCTATTACTATGTATTCACATTCTTGCTTCCTTTTATAGTTTGACTACCAAATTATGCATTCCTAAGCAACATAGATTAATTTGTGTTATTTTGAATCATGCAGTATATTTTGTGTGGTGTATGATTTAGCATATCTATTCAGTATTATATTGAGGCAGCATATCCACACTCAAGGATTTGTAAAAAGTCATTAATATAGGCAGAGCAAGAAAAGAAGAGCGAGGGATGACAATAAACTCTAAAATTGTTTAAGAAACCATTAATTAATTATTTGGAATGTAGGTTTGTGTATGACTAGAGATCTAAAGCTAAGGGACAGCAACATATATCTGAAGTCATGCTTATGATAAGAGGAAATTGAAACTGTACGTGAAATTTAGCTTCCTAAAAGAAATAATATGAAATGAGAAGGACAAGGACTAAATTCAGCAAAGCATCTACATATAGTGCACACATAGATGATCACTCTAAGAATATGATAGTCTTCCAAATATAAGAAAAAATGAACATAGAAAAGAACATGACTTTGTGTTGATTCAACTATATTCTCAGCCTTTCCTGTCCACTTTTGGTTTATAATATCCAAACCAAGACAACCACTTCAACTATGAGGTATAATGTTTACCTTAGGACAGATTGAAAATAATTGATGGGCATGAAGTATCAAACTCATGGTCTTTTCAACTCAAAACAGTTGACCAACTATACACTCTTTTCCAAAACACATTCCAAATCTCTAATCTAAATATTAATTTTCTCCAGCCCCTTTTGAAATGTGAAGCCACCAGTGGAAGATTTTAATTGACATTTTCAAGAGTAAGTCATTGAATATTACTCGAGGTCTCCAGATTGATCTGCTATGTTGAAAATCAATATTGTGGAAGCTAGAAAAGCTATTTTACATGTGGCATGGAAAAGAGTAATCTCAGACTTTCTTAAGCTAAGAAAAAACTTTTCCTATAATAAATTTCTCAATTGTAAGGAGAGATAATGGGTTAGCAACCATTTTTATCAATTTGCCTAATGTAATTACTGCCTGAGAAATAATATGGCTGATTGCTAGCCATACTTTCCTGATATAATATTCTACCAAGAAGAAAATGTTCAGACTTCATCAGTTCATACAGGAATAAACATCTAACTTGTTGAAGGCAAAATCATTTATATATATGTATGTGTATATATATATGCATATATATGTATATGTGTGTATATATTCACACACAGACAGACACACAATACTTCTGATGCTATATAAACAATCTTTTTTTGTTCTACTTTAGAGCAGAAGTACTATATGGAGATAGTAATCAGCTGTAATTATTGCTTTTGAAAACTCAAGCTTTAAAACCCACAAAATACTTTAAAAATAAATGCAGGAAGCTTCGTAAAATACATTTTCTCAATTCAACAAAGAAAAAAATCAAACCAGTTAGGACACTCAAGTGTTATTTGCAGCAATCATGATAAGTCAATTTTGGCTTAAACCATGATTGTTATAAACAATCACAAAACATATTATTTACCAGATGGCAATCTTACTCAAGCAAACACATAAAACTTATGTTTCATTATTATCAAATAAGGATGAACTTGCCACTGGGATAACCTCCAGTAGTTAAACAAACACATCTCCACAAAACGAGTGCTGTGGTTTCTATCATTGGATAAGTATACAGAATAAAGTTACCATCTTAATATTTAGCAGCACTACCTTATAGTCAAGAACCAAAGCTTGTAAAAGAATGTATATGCAAAATGGCATACTCTTATATTTGATTGGAGTTTTCTTTCTCTTTATTAGTAACAAAGTTCTTGCATTTTAGTATATAAAGAAGCATGAGCCTAAAACTATGAGGTAAACTAAAACATCTTTGCAAATAATTATTAGTTAATATTATGAAATGTATACAGCAATTCAAAGACATTTTTATTATTGCCTGTCTCCAGGAAACACTATCAGAATCTATAAAAATCTATTATCTAAGTAATGTACAATATAAAATCATACCTTACAAATTAGTGTCACAGATTAATATGATACTAAAGGTCATTTTGTAATAAACACATATATATCTATATATCTACATAGATACATAGATATATAGATATATAATCAGTGTGTATGTGTGCATTAGCCACTTTTAAAAGTGACCCGTTTTGTAACTGCAAGTGTTTTTAAAAAGATCATAGAAACTAAATGATAGCCTCAAATTAATTTTTTGTTGTTATTATAACAATTAAAATGGAGTGGGGAATGAGAGCCTCTCATGCCTACTTATTTCTTTCCTGTCAAAAGTAAGACCCTCAATTTAGCTATGACTTAGAAACTCCCTCAACTTCAACAAGCATAATGTGGTTCAGAGGTATTATAGCACTGGGAATAATCAGAGATTGAGAGAAACTGAGATGACAAACAAAAAGATCAGGACTCTCTAATGGACAAAAACTGACAAATCTCGTCCCGTCACCTTGTCAGGTCTTGTAAGGTCAGAACTGCGGCACTATGGCATGAAATTTTATACAACATTTATGTCCAACAGAACAATGCAAAGTTTATCCTGTTTCGTGACTACCTCACTCATTACAATACCTCCTGTTGAAATATTCTTCCTTTTGTCTTTATCGATGAATGAATTCATGGCTATGGTAGAAGCTGGCAAAATGGTCCAAATGTAACACAGGTATCCCACACGAGGACAATAGAAATAAAGAAGCAAATGTTGGCCTTTGACAACTTAAATAGATATGTTAAGTAAGAAAAGTATTCTGAAGACTTTCCTTTTTCCCAACTTGTTTTCTGAAGCTAATAGTTAAGTTCAGGTATTTATCATTAGATAGCACCAAAGCAAAAGGCAGTCTCTCTCCTCAAAACAGGAGAAAGGTATTTCACCTGAGCAGAACACTGCATCATTGGAAGACAAATTCTCTTTGGATTGCAACTTCCTTGAGGGTTGAGGCTTTCTATTACATTTTGAACTGTACCTAAAACAATGAGTACTTTCCAAGAATATTGGTTTGTGACAGACAAAATGGATCATTTACACTGTACACAAGTACCAAAAACTTTAATTGACTGAAGTGAGGATGTTTCATCAACTAGCAAGAAGCCACTGAGTCAACTATAGAGAGAGAGAACCTTTTGACAGTGGTTCCTTCACAAGTGCTCTTCTAACTTGAATCGAAATTGAACTATGATTCCAGAAACAATAAAAAGTATATATTCAGTTCCCAACCTCTAATTCCCTGATAAATCTACTTCAGTTGTATTTCTTTCCTTCTAATATAGATCTGTTATACTCATTTCTTGCTGCTTAGAAAAGTAAATAAAGAACCCAGCAAGACACATGGTAACACATCCAAATATCAATTTTCTAAGTGATCATTTTAATGAGTATAATTGACATGTATATAATTATTAATCTGTCTCATTTCCACACCACTTAAATGCTAGTGGACATATCTAGGAAATTGATAATGCAACTGTAGCATGTAATAAAACTTTTATTATCCTTTTGCATTGCAATTTTATTTTTGTGTACTTAGTTTAACTTCATTACAAAATAGTTTAGAAAGTTGACACGAGAAAAACTACCTCCCACAATTTCTCCACTTCAAAATCAGCTCCTTCAAGTACTTTTATTTCTCTTTTTTAAGTGAACATATTAAATAAGAAAGTTGTTTTCAAGCAGGGTATGGTGGTGCATGCCTGTAATTCCAGCACTTGGGAGACTGAGGCAGGAGGATGGTTGTGAGTTTGAGACCAGCCTGGGCTACAAAGTGAGCTCAAGACCAGCCTGAATGGCATAGTGAGATCCTGTCTCAAAAGAAAAAAAAAAGGAAAGAAAGAAAGTTGTTTTCAAGCCTTCACTTGGCAGTCTACTACCAGTCACAGAGCTGTCCCTCCTAGCTACACAATAATAGAAATTCTCTGAGTTTAACACCGGAAGATCTACTTTTAAAAGGGGAAACCCGGGGATGATGGCACACTCCTGTAATTCCAGCACTTAGAAGGCTGAAGCAGTAGGATTGCCACGAGTTCAAGGCCAGCATGGGCTACATAGTGAGTTCAAGACCAGCCTAAACTGCATAGCAAGACCCTATCTAAAAAAAACCAAAAAAACAAACAAACAAAAAAGAGCCACCTTTATGTAATTGTTTAAGTATCATCATTAAATAATTCTGAGTTTTTCAATTGTGAAAACTGATATTCCTTATCAAAATTTTATAAATCATTTTATGAACACAGAGAAGCAAATTAAATTCCCTTCCCTACATACTCTCCTCCCTTGTGGACAGAAGGGATTCAGTGAACACTACATCTCTCCAGTAATGTGACTTGAAATTCCACAATACATTGGAATAGGCTCTCTCCAGCAGCCACTGGGAAACATCATCTGCATATATTTGTACCACTAGTCCTCACATACATCCCTTGGTGCCCATGGTTAATAATGTAGATTTCCCTAGATAATGAAAGGCACAGAGCTGCAACCCTTTCAAGCAGGAGAAATAGCACTGCACTGCAAAGTTCTGAGAACAGGGCACAGGGGCCTTTACTCTGCAACATGCACACAGGCAGTGGCTGGAGAGGCCTCTCTTAGTGAGTACCCTACTACTCAGTTTGAGCTTTGTTTGGAGTTTTTTCACTGGGGTCAAAATAAACCAGGCCACTGAAAAGTCTGAGTGTGGAAGCTCGCCTCTTTGCTTTTTCTTTTCTTTCTATCCATAGAGGGAACAGCACAAGGAAATTAAAGTAAAAGAACCCAGACTCTTAAGTCCACCGTTGCCATTTCTAGAGTAGATCACTTTCTCTAGTCTAATCTCAATTTCACCATCTAAGAAATGGGGATTATATTAATGTTCACTTAAGGGGTTGTCATAGGAATCTAAGGAGACAAAGCAGTTTAAATTGCTGCATAAACTCTTGAGGTTATTATGCAGTTTCATCATTGAGAAAATAATTATGATTTATTAATGTTAGCATACTAGGTTAGGACAATTGTTTTCCTGGCATATTTAAAACTAGAAAAATCAGAAAATGTTTCCTATTGATTTCATAATAAGCATAGGAATATAAAGCTGAAAAACTGGCCACTTGAAACTAAACAGCTCTGTTCCTTCTCATTTTTAGAGTACAATACATTGTTATAACTCTTTACTTTTATTAACTGCCAGAATCAATCTCAGAACCCATTTTCTCCATACTCTTGGAAAAAAAGGACAAAATTTTTTCTTCAATACACAGATGAAGTTTCATCTACATGCATGCATTTCAGAGGCATCATTTAAGCCATAGTGCATATAATGAACAAACTGTAATCATATCTTTGTTCCAATTTAATTGTAAAATGAACTCATAACTTAGCGCTTCGCAATAAATATCTGTTTTCAATTTTAGGCTGATCATTAAATATGGTTCACACTAGGAACCTGTGAAATGAAAGAATGTTAAAACTCACTTGTATCACTTAGAGTATATTGATTCTGATGACTATTAATTCACATAAAATAAGTGGTGCATCTACAGAGAAAACATTTTCAAGAAAATTCTACTCACCTACCAGGAATTATACCCTGTGTTCACTTTAGTTTTCCCATTATTCATCCTGTAAATTTCTCCCCCTCACACATACTCCTTTCCTCCCTTCCTCCCTCCACTCCATCATGTATGCCCTTATCCTTTTTGGACACTAATGTATATTTCCTTCCATCATTATCCTAGCTATTAAATCTCACACTCAGGAAAAAAGTGGAAAAAATTGTTCTTATACATGTGTGCTAAATAATAAAGCTTCAGCCAGGCGTGGTGGTGCATCCCTTTAATCCCAGTACTTGGGAGGCTGAGGTAGCAGGAGTGTTGTGAGTTCGAGGCTAGCGTGGGCTACAACGTGAGCGAGCGCAAGGCCGGTTTGAGCTACATAGTGTGACCCTGCCTTATAAAAAACTAGGGCTGGGAGTTTGGTTCATTGGCTTAACCATTGTCCTGGTAGGCGTGAGGTTGTGAGTTTGATCCCTGGTGCCACAAAAAATAAAATTAAATAATAAATAAGTAATAAAGCTCTTAAGATTTTTAATTCCATGTTTAATTACATTTTAGTACACAATATTTCTCAACATAGTGAGATTATCCTTTACTTAGAAACTGCTGAAAAAAATCTATCTGTCCTGACATGTTAGTATAGGCTCAGTGTCCTTAATCTAAAATTCCAAAGCACCTATGCTCAAAAAGTTCAGATTTCCAGATTAGGGATATTCAACTGTTAACTCCAGGCAAATATTCTACACTTCACAAAGTTTTGAAATCTGCAATGCTTCTAATCCTAAGCATTTCATCCAAGGCAATGGTGGCGAATCTATCGCATGCATGCTGCAGCAGCGTGTTTGTATCACTGAAAGCTCTAAAAGGTTTGCCATCACTGATCTAAGGAATACTCCACCTGTGTTACTGGCATTTTGAGAAAAAGAGTTATTCTTCAGATACCTACCTGTTTATCTGAGAAATAAAGTACTGAGCCGTATGGAATTTCTAACATCTGAGTATATTTTACTTAAAAAAATAGGAACTTCCTACAGTTTAATCTATTAAGTTTAAAGATCATAAGTATAAATATTTCCATAGGGGAAGCAGGTAGCATAACTGTGTCAAATAGGTATTGATGAGGAAATAGGGGGTCTGAGGGCGTATAGCAACCTGATGAAAGCATGTCTAATTTGAAGACTTCCAAAATCACTATGCCACTCAGATTAAACAATGTTGAAGTGAGGGCTGGTAGGCCACCAGCTTGGGAATGTAAACCCAAATGAACATAAGAGTCCCTCCAGCTCCAACTTTCTACGATTCTATGGCATGTGGCATATATCAGTCTGAGAGTACTTAAAAATATTAACATTGCTCTTATGGATCCTAGAGAAGATACTGAAGAGATGTAGTAAAACAAAATCATTGTTACATTCTATAGTCTGCCCCTATAAAGACAAGACCTTAAATAACAGTTAACGTGATTAGGAAACCGGAAAATAAGAAATATGACATGCCACCATGAATGAAAGCAAAAAGTCAATAAGCTGCCAGATTTTCACTGTGACAAACAAAGAGATTGCAGAACTTTGTTTTACCTTGTCCATTCTAGAAAATGACACTTCTCATCAGTGATGATAAAACAAATAAGTAGGATGACTCCAAAACACATTATGTGTTATTTATGGACAACAATGATGGGTTAGTCTGAATTTTAAAAATAGGAAGAAACGAATCCAACAGTTCTTCTCACTGTTTAAAAAACATCTTTACAGATCTCATGCATATCATTCAACAAGAGCCTTTCTTTCTTCCTTTTACACCATTTGTTAGACAGCAGAAAATTCAAACCACACAAGAATGCAAACATCACCATGTGAGTTTGGTTAGGTTAAATGCATACACATAATGGGTTATAGGTTTAAAAAAATCAATTTTACTTAGTTGAGTCAATTGTGGAAGTCTTAATATTGACCGCATTTACTCAACTGTCTGCCACATATATCTCATAGCTATTTCAGGGCTCATTTATAGACAGTATGCATATAACATGCTCTCTTTTTTAAAAAATGGTTTGAAAAATTCTTCAGCTTCTCTCTTCTCTCTAATGGGGAATTGTCACCCAATCAAAATGTCTATGTACATTATGTAGACCTTTGGACATTCACTGACTACAGAAAGAATAACTATCATAAATAGTATAGAAGAGTCTTAAAGGTGTATGGCCTATAATAAAGTGTTAATAGATCAAAGTTTTACAAACACACACACACACAAACATAGAGAGAGTGGAAGAAACACACTTCCATTTTTATCTCCTGCTTGCCTAAGACCCTCCACATGACTGGATCAAGGACCTAATTCCATTTCAAAACTTACATAAATCTGGTAATATTATTTCTAAGGACTTCTGCATTATAGTTATGGTCACCAATAAAGTGTGGTATATTGGTAACATGTTTTGTCAATAAGATAGACAAAGAAGATGCTAGTGAGGTATACAGTGAAAATTTAAAGATGGGAAGTTTCTCACTCTTCGATTACACTTTTAAGTATCACAAAACATCAATTATCAAACAAAATGTATTCATTTCAATCTTGCTATTAAGCTTACAAGATGTGGATGCCTAGAATTTATATATTTTCTGCAGAAAATCACTGCCAATGTGGTTTAAAACATTCCTGAAAGATTTATAACAAGATTTTAAACAGTGGTTCACTGTTGTCTTGCAGTTTCAAGCATCATGCATTATGAATAAAATATATCCACCACAGATATACTAGTAGTTATAGAATGGCTTCACTTATAAGTAATATAGTGGCTTAATCCAAACAAATGTATACATGAAATACACCAATATGAAATAATCATTGACATAAGTAACTTAAAATCATTTAAAAAATCACAATGGCTTCTACCTACCTTGGATCTTCTCATCACTATCACAAACATGAAAAAAACTTAACCACAGATTACCACCTAATCACACCACACTCAAAATATAAAATCTCTAAGGAGAGAAAATAATGTTGAAATTTTAACAGCTTTGGAAAAATCTCAGAATTTCAAAAAATCTGTAAATCAGGTACAAACTCCACTGCTTAAAAAGAACCGGGAAGTAATAAGATTATGTGATGTGGAGTGTGTTGGTCTGTGACAACCATGATATCCTGTGATCCACTTCATGACAATAGTTACTTTCTTCCTGTACATTTGTCATTTATAGAGATTAGTGCACTGTTGTTAGATCTATTTGTTTTTCAACCAAACTAAAGATCTGTATATTGTGAATTCTCCAATGTTTGATGTTGGCGACTAGCACAAAAATCATGAAATGAGAGCCAGGGGTATGACTCAGCAGCACAACAGCACCCGCCTGGTAAGCATGAGGTCATGAGTTTGATTACCAGTATCAAAAAAAAAAAATCATGAAACAAAAAAAAAACCCATAATAAATAAGTTAATAAATACATACTATCTGGAGACCTTGGTCTAATTCTGGGCCATAGGTTAAAAAGTTACCTGGTCCAGGTTAGACTACAGGTTAATGAACCACCTCACCCAGCTATCTGACTTTCTTCTCTGATTGTCACATTCCTGCCACACAACTGCCTCACTTATATTTGAACACTCCTGGTTATGAAGAATCGAACACTTTTCAAGTTACAGTCCACACTTTGGACAGCTCTTCCCCAGTCTGAGTCAAAATTCACTTGGCATCATTGTTTCTACAGTCATCCTTCTACATCATTAGAAACCTTGTCCAACACACACAGCTTTCAAATACTGGAAGATATAAGAATCAAATATAGATTTGAATGAATAAGTTTAAACATATCCAAATTCATAGTTCATATATGCATGTATGTGTGCACACCTGATTCTAACAATTTAGGAATATCTCAGTCACTTTTTTTAAACATGATTTAAAATTTTTAAACTAGAACAGTATCAGATCATGTGTTAGAACCTATGAAGCATACTGCTAAGAGAGATCTTAGGAATATGAAAACAGAGTAAAGAAAAGCAAAGGAAGGACTCTGTCTTGCAGCCCATACCATGATGAGCTCATTCCTGCACTCAGGCCAGTGCATCAATGCCTGTGAACAATGGGACCATTCATTTCCTCACATCTATAATTCTGAAATACTACATCCAAGTCCCTTATCCTCAATCAATTCCTCTCATATGTATATCCAATTCAAAATTCCACTTCTGGTTTTCAATCTACCATTGACCTCAGCAGTCTACCCCACATCCTCTCGCCAACTCTATTCTCTTCAAACCACCTTCCTCTCCTGCTTCTCCACAGAAACTTGTTCCCTTCCTTTCTTACATTTCAAACAGTCTCCCAATAAGTCATCTTGGTAAATCTCCATTTATTACCATTTCTTAGTAGCCCATCCCCCAATACTGTTTCACACAAAAGACTCTTGGTGATAATTATTGGAGATGTTTATAAAATGGTTGTGTAATTCTATTCATTTGACACCTGTTTTTAGCTGTTGAAAAAGCCAAGTCAGAAATGAATACATTGTGCAGTCTTCTTTTTCTTCTTTTTTTTTATCCCTCAGATATGAAAATGTGATTTTTGTGACAGTTTTGTTAGGGGTGAGAATTTTGCCTTCCTTTTCCCTTCATGCAGTGGTTTCCAGTGTCAGCGCTGCCTATGTAGTGAGGAATGGCCCTTGGGTTACAACAACCATATCACTTCTTTTTTAATCAAGGAAAGAATGATTCGATGAAATCCCCCTCAAGTGCTAAAAAGATAGCAGTTTATTTAAAGAAAGTATTTACACTACTCACTAATTACTTAGGTGTGCTCACATAGATTCCAGTGCACAACTTTATACCCTTCAACCATCTTCAATATATCATTAAATTAAATTCATAAAGAGATGCAGGTTTCAATCAGAAACATGCTTCAGCCATTGGGAATATGGTAGCTTTCAAATGTCTCACTTTAAAAAAATAAAGAAAAACTCTAATAGAATATTTCTTAGAAGCACAGAACAGATTCACAATTGGGCATATAGTCTCAGCATAAATATAGAATGAAGGCCTTTCTCTGACTGAAGTTTGATAGCAAAGAAAGTGTCTCATCATCACAGCTATCTTAAAACACAAAAAAATAAGTTGATGAAAAGAAAAACACAAACTGATCACTTTAAAAAGAAATAACTTTAAAGTATTCACCTCAGATATCATAATAAAATATTTTCTTGCCCAAATTCTTTTCTGAATTTTCTAAATCCCTAAAAGAATTCTTTCACTATTTTTTTTTCTTTTCTTCTATCAATATTTAGAGTCTCTTCCATATATAAAGAATCACATTAGATGCCAGGAGTGAAACCAGAGAACAAGAAAGATAGTGCCTCTACCTTTGTGGATTTTACTGTAGCATTTGGATGGTAAAAACAGTCTAGTACTTCCCTATTTAATCACACTGTAATAAGTATTGTATGAAGAAGGATAGTAGGGTATAAAGAAATCATATATCAATTGGATATGGAAGATAAGCATAAATTCTTTATGGAAGTACAAAAGCAACTGTTAATTGCCTAGCATAAGGAGGGAAGAGGGAACTACAAGGAGAAGAAAAAAAAAATATGTGAAGATTCTTAATCAAGAAAGCACATGGGTGTTGAAGAGTCCAAAACTTCGGGAGTAACTAGGAGATGGTCAAGATGGTTCAGAGAGGGAGAAAAGACACCAGCTAGGGCTTGAGACTGTAACAAAGATTTTGATTTTTACTTTTAGAGAAGAGGAAAGCTATTTGGAAAGTAGCTTATAGATGGAAATTAGATTGCAGGAAGATGAAATAATACCAGTGAAGAGGCCATGTGGTGAGGGAAAGAGATCATTAAAGCTTCATCTAAAAGAATGACACTGTACATGAACAAACCTAAGAAAAATTTAGAAAGACCAATAAGGTATGAAAGATATTTGGAGATGAACGATAAGAGATAAGATGCAAGTCCAGGTAAAAGTGGAAGAAGATTTTGATTAGGATGAAAGGGAGTCTGAATATAGTTTTTGAGAGGTTGATTTTGCCCATGAAATACAGTGGAGTACATCTCACATATGAGATTGAAGGGAAGTCTATGACAGAGATAGACAATTACAAGTCACTGATACAATTATTCTACAGCAAATAAATTCATGGACAAAAGTAAAATCACTTGAGAGAGAGGAATAAAGTCCAAAGAGAAGAGGAATCAAGGACAAAGTTTTGAAACTCTCAAACACTTGAAGATTTGGGAGAAAAGAAATTCACTGGTAAAGGCTGGGTGACGAGACACGTAGAAGGAAAACTGGAAGACAAAGTGACACCTGCCAAGGGAAGAATGTATTTGTTCATTTACAAGACAGTCATATATAAAAGATGCATAAGCTGGGCATGGTGGCACACGCCTTTAATCCCAGCACTCCAGAGGCTGAGGTAGGAGGATCCTTGGGAGTTCGAGACCAGCCTGAGCTACAAAGTGAGTTCAAGGCCAACCTGAACTGAATAGTGAGAACCTGTCTCAAAAAATAGAGCCAGGGATTTAGCTCAGTGGCCTAAGTGCCTGCCTGGTACGAATGAGGTTGTGAGTTCAATCCCAGCTACAAAAAAAAAAAAAAATGCATAGAGGGTCACAAAAGAATCTATGAAGATCAAGAATGCATGGGTGCTAGCCCTTCACAGGGCTCAACTGATGCAACAATGCAAGCCCAAATACAATATATTGAGGGGCACACAGAAACAGAAATTCTTTAGAAATGTGATTAAATTTTATGAAATGTTTTGGTCAGTTCTAGGAATGTCTAAGTTCTGGGTTCTCAGGCAAAAAAAAAAAAAAATTTCACTACAATTTCACACGCTGTCTTGTCCACAAAATTAGACACTTTCTGATTCCCCTTTCCCATGGCTTTTCCCACTTAAAAAACTTCTGTTTCAGTCTTCCTTTCCAATGTACCCACTCATTTCTACTTTCTAGCCTTCCCTGCTTAGACCTTGAGCATGTTGAACAAGAACATTCTCTGCTGACAACCTCATAGGCAAGGGGCATTTTATAATGTGATTGCTCACTTACTCTGAAGACACATTTAACTCATGAGCCTCACAGTTCAAAAGACTGATGACTGATAATTTCTTAAGAAAAGGCATAAGGACTTGATTTTTTAATGTAATAGAGAGTTAAAAAAAATGTCACCGTTCACTTGTGCTACCTCAACCATAACTGTACTGCATTGAAATTGTCCTTATCTATTCAATAACTAACTGTATCTTGTCATGTAAAAGCTCTGACATGACAATTAACATCTCTGTTATTCTGCAAGTAAAATTAAATTGCTCACTAGTAAAATAAAAAAAGAACCAGAAAAGGCAGATATGCCACCTATCATCTTACCCCCATTCTATCCTGCGCACCTTTCTCTGTATAACTTACAGAGAGAAAAGGTAGAAAAAAGGACTTTTGGAATTTGTCCCATGATGTAATAGAGGATTCACCCATCAAATTTTGGGCAGATCCCGACCAACAAAATGCCCCTACATGCATACTGGAAAGAAACAAATTTAGGCAAAAGGTTAGTCACTGCACCCTACACAGTTCACGTTTGCCAAAGCCCCTTCTGACACAAAAGATAATGCTAATAGTGGCCATTTACTCAGGACTTACCTGTACCAGGCCTATAAGAGAGGAATCATATACATATACAGGAGATCAGCTGGCATTCCTGTTCTCATTTTTCAGATATGACTAAAGTACACAAGTTAAACAATTGCCCACGATCGCTACCATTAAGGAGATAATTGTTAAATATATCCAGAAACGATACAGCAACAGTCTTCCCACTATGATATTCTGCCTTCCTAAGTGCAAGTTATGTTCAAATCAAATAATAAAGTCAAGATAAATTATTGAGATATATTAGAAGGTATTGTGGCCTATAAAATATCAGAGTTAGAAAAATGTACCCTGGAATCATTCCTTGGGTTCAAATTTCTGCTTTGTTTCTTACTAGTTATGTGGCTATATGACCTTGAACTTGAGTAAACTTCTTGGCATTTCAATTTCTTCCTCTAAATGTTTGTAACAATGTGACAACTTAACAGTTACAATAATGATTAAAGGAATATATACATGTGCATGCATCCTGAAATGTAGTTACATTCATAGTAAATCCTATAAAAAGTATTTGTTAATATTAGCATATTATGAACTTACATTAGTGGTAGGCACATTTAACTTTGTTAGTCATAGATGAAGATTCCTATAAAAGCCTATTAGCTTTGCAAAAGCTATGCATCCATTAAAGTAATGATGTAGATCAGTAATTTCCAACTGAAGCTGTACATCCCAATCACTTCCAAAGCTAGAAATACTCTAACTCTGAAGTATCTGAACTGGTAGAGGGTAGACTTTGGAATGCAGGTTTTAGCTCTCTCCACCTGGTACATTATCATGGCTGAGAATTATTAACCTAAATTGAAATATACAGTACTCATGTTCATTATAAGAAATGCACCAAAAACAGAATGCTGTCTTTTCTCTTCAAAAACTTCAAGAATGTTACCCACTAGCATTACCAACATTTATCTTTGGATGGTAAAAACATGAGTAATATTTACAGTGGTACCTCTGCTCACAAATTTAATTTTTCCTATGACTAATTAAGTTTGTGAACCGAGGTACTACTGTAGTTTCTATATAACTCTTTAAGAAGTGTTTCAAAAATTACAATTTATTTTCCTATCAATTCCACATAGCCATTTAACTCCAGGTTCTTGGTACTATTTTAGGCACTGAAGATATGACCCAAAACCAAACAAAGCCCCTGCTGAGCTCATGGTTTATAATGTTGGGGCTAGAATAAGCAAAAATAGAACATAAGGTCAGCAGTTGGGGAAGTAAAAGGTGATGGATGGGCAGCTACTGGGCTATTCTATTTATGTTGGTGTAAGTCCTCTCAGAAGGATATTTAAGCAGAGATTTGAATAAAACAAAGGACCTGGTGACAATCACACATAGGAGCACATTCTAGGCAGAGACAATAGTAAACCAAAGCTCTGAGTGTTGTCAACCTACATTTATTCTTTTTTTTTTTTTTTAACTATCAGGTTAAAACACTACAAAGTTATTTTAATTTTGGTGGAAAGGAAAAAAAATTTTTCAAGGCCACAGAATGTTTCCTAGCCCTGGAACTCCATCATGAAACTGGCCTGACACTCTTAAACACCAATGGCAAATGAAGTACCAATGGGTGTGGTGGTGTATGCCTTTAATCCCAGCACTCAGGAGGCTGAGATAGGTGGAGAGTTGTGAGTTCAAGGCCAGTTTGGGCTACAACACGAGTGCAAGGCCAGACTGTGCTACATAGTGTGACCCTGTCTCAAAAAACTAGGGCCAGGAGTTTGGCTCAGTGGCTTAAGCACCTGTCTGGCAGGTGCAAAGTTGTGAGTTCGATCCCCAGTGCCAAAAAAAAATAAATAAAAGTACCAATGGCACAATAGGGGGTGGGAGTTTCTGAGCCTTCCCCCCTGGTTGGATAACACTGGTTGCAAAAGCAAACTATACCACACTGAATGGCTTCCTTCACTCACCAATATCTGAGGCAAACAAGCATAGGTATCATTACCTTCTCAGGTCAAGAAATAGCTGCTAGGGAGATTAAGAGAAGCAGGAAACACACAGCTGACTTGTCTTTAAGTAACGATCACAACAACAACTAAAAACACTACACATCTAGAATGACTGCAAATTCCTACAAGACAAAATACCATTAAGGCCCAAACTGCTGCACAAGGCACATGATTTTCTCTAAGTGAACTAAGACAGAATCAGTCAGTCAGAGAGGCCATGAATGATGGTAGTTATTAAGAAGGTAAGGACAGTCATTGACTGCCCCTCTTAAGTCCCCCTTCATCTAAATACATTGTTTTTTTAACCCAGAAAAAGCAATATAAGTGTCAAGATAATGCAAAGCATGACAGAGACAAGTTTAGGCATTTCCATAGAGATGTTCTCAAACTAGTGAAAGGAGAATTGTAAGGACATAATGATGTCACGGATATCGAAGACCAGGAAGCATAGTAGAGTAGAGTAGGACCTGAGTTTGGAAATAAGCATGCAGTTACAGAGCCTATTCCCTCCAACCTTAAGGGCCTGTAGGCTGTCATCTTTACTTCTCCATGCACATTTGATCTATCTTCTTTACTTAGCAGATCTCTCCAGTCTTCACCCTACAGCCCTCATGATTTCAATGTACAAGTGGTATCAGAAAAAGAGTCCAGGTCATTTGCAGACCTGGGGTAGAGAGAACAAGGCCATGCCAGCAAGCAAACCCATTCTGGGAGCCAGTGCCATGCACAGGCCACCACCAGACTGGGACAGACCCCAGCCCCTTTCGGCATGCAGGCTGACAAACAAGAAGTACCAGTCTCCCACACACATACCCACTGATGACACCATAAGTGACCAGCTTATCCTGAGAAACACAGGCTGTGATGATAGCTATGGAGGTGAAATGCAATTGGACGCCTGTGGTGCTTTGTTGTTTCACTAACACTGCAGGTCTAGGGTCAGTGGTCTGATCACAGGTTCAGAGGATAATGGTATGCAGTGTGACATCTAGCGCGGATCTCCTTCTGAGAATTGCATCCATTGTTGATTCTCTATGGTCTTGTTTTAGAAGTTCTATATCGTTTCAATTGTTTTGTTGGGTTGGCTTTTATTCTCTTTTGCTTTGTTTGATTTAGTGAAATCCAGTGGCAGGAGCAGCTATTTCAAAGATCACAAGATATATTATGGTAGCAATTTTGGATTTACTATTGGCTTGCTTTGAAGTCCTTTATTGCATTCATTGCTTTGTTTTTATTGTTTGTATCTCTTGTATTCTGTTCTGTTTGATTTTTACTAAGTCCAAAGTTATCTGAAGCTATTTTGAAGACATTCATTGTCTTCAAAATAGCTATCATTGACTTCATAATGTTTAGAAGTCCTGTATCTCTTACACTGGTTTGTTTTGATTGGTTTTATTCTGTTTTATCCTCTTTAAAATAAAAAATTTTTAAAAAAAGAAAAAGAGTTCATATGACCTTGAATTGTCATCTCAAGGATTTATCACAGACTGCAAATTCTCTCTGTTCCTGCTTCCAGTTCCCTGGAGGGTAGAGGAGGGCATATTACTGACTTGGTCAGGCCTTGTATCCCTGGACTGCCCCAGGTTCAGGGAGCTGCCTGGGTCCCCATCTGCTATGACAGAGGTGGGCTCTTAGAAGGGGCATGTAAGTGTGGCAATCAAGGAATCCCACCTACTTCTGATTAAACAAGGTCATGGATTTCAGAATGTGTGAAAAGACACTGAACCCATCAGGTATTTCCAACAAAGGTAGTAAGTGCCTGGCTTGTGCTATCAGTCATCATCTGCTCCATACAGATGTTCTGGTATGGAATTT
Source organism: Dasyprocta punctata (assembly GCA_004363535.1). Taxonomy (NCBI): domain Eukaryota; kingdom Metazoa; phylum Chordata; class Mammalia; order Rodentia; family Dasyproctidae; genus Dasyprocta; species Dasyprocta punctata. Next base: position 100,503 of record RJWM01001190.1, read on the forward strand.
TGAAGAATAGATTTGGGGGCTCTGAAGGACTCCTATGAAAAGTTTTTTTTTTTTTAATAATCTCAGAGTACTTAAAAGTTCCCTTACTGAAATTTAAACCAAGTTTCCTCTATCCAGATGGCTTCCAAGGCCAAGAGGGAGGGAAGTCACGCTGCCTTTTTATGTTGGTCTTGATTGTTGTTAATGATCCCCAGCTGTAAGGCTCCCACATCTCTTTAACCTCTCTCTGGTTGGCCTCACATCTCCGCATCTCTTGCAGTCAAAATGGAACACTAAACACAGCACCCATTCCCCAGCAGAGCATGTGCTGCACAACACATGGAGGTCAGCCCCGAAATGGACCCCAGACTTGCTCGGTGAGCACTTCCAGGACCCTACATCCATCCTGGAAGAAGCTGGCCTCAGCATTCTCATTCTGGGAGGCAATGTACAGCTATACCAGCTACTGGCAGGAGAGTTCGGGGATGCAGTCATTTGTGGCTGGTGCTAAGTGTTGTCTTCTTCTGGGTGTATAAGAATCTGCCAGGCAGAGACAAAATTTTCAGAAATGAGATATGCTTTAGAGATCCTGATTCTAAAATCATATTCCTTGCCACAGCTAAGCAATATGATATTAACAGCTATTTTTTTCTGATATTCTCTTATTTATTCATTCAAAAGCCTCTTCTGGAGTTAGTTATGTATTCTCAATCCTGTAGATTCAGGAGGGACAGAGAGGTACAAGAAGTCACTGTGCCGAAACAGCTCAGAATCTAGTTGGGGACACAGCTCTTGTCTTGAATACACCATAGGTAAGGTTAATGGAAGGGTGCTGGAGTGACATGGAGGAAAAACACTGCTCGGTCCAAAGGCAGCTGGGAGGGAAGGGCTCAACTTTCTGGAAAGGCATCCTAGAGGGGGAGGTGAAACATAAAATATGTTTTAGAAGGTAAATAGCATTCCACTAGATTAGTATAAATGAAGAATCAAAGAAACAAATACAGAGGAATCTTTGAGGCTTAGGGAGCCCCTAGGAAAAGACACAGAGGCATGAGGGAATATAGCATATGAGAATTGCAGTTCCTGGGGCATATGTGGTGACTTGGTAAGGGTGAATTAATAAATGGAGATAGGCACTTCACCTGGCATCCCCTGTTAGGGAGACACTCTTTTATGAAATTCACTGTAAAAATTTTTCTTTGGCGGCTCTGATCAGTACTGCTCATTGAGTGCCCCTATACCACAGACTACTTCTTAAAATTTAGGTTAGTTAATGATGGTCAGCTGAGCACTGTATTTCTATCCACTTCTTTAACTGTTTCCTGCATAAACTGGTTTTGCCTAACCATAATATTAAAACCAGGAAAGAAGAAAAATCTTTCTCTCATTATCCTAGTAGATAATAGGCACATATTTGCTCAAATGAATTGAGAATGACCCTGAGTGAAAATTGTTGCCTTCATAGCAATGACTAAAAGAAGTTGCAACTTTCCATATTGAAAATATTTCCTTACTGGCTCTCCTGATTGCCACAAACACATATCTTTAAAATACATCTACCAACTCTGTACAACAGGATTCCAATTGTCTATCCTGGAGTCTTAAGCCAAGTCCAAATGAAATGTCCCCAACTCCAGGTGAATCTCCTACTTCAAGATTTTAAAAATGGACCTAATAAAGAAAATTTGATTTCCAACCATGGAAGCAAGTTTCCTTTGTTCTTTTCATTTTATTCTGGACCAGAAGGTGCAAGACCCTCATGGTCCCTTTATTATAGTTTTAAAGAGGAGGAGAAAGAGATTTGACTCTTAACCCCCAAAATACCAGCCAGAGAGAAGAGCCATCCTGATTTACATTCAGACTATGAAAAAAAAAAAAAAAAAAGGAAGGCACATGATCAGACAGTGGCCATTTTTTTGCATTCAGTGCACAAAGGCAGACCCACTCTCTGGCTGCCCTACCCTTCTCCTCCTTGCCCAATATTCTGGTCCTCCCCTTCCACTTTCCTCTCCAACAAAACTATCTTAAATACTGCTGCATGAGAAGGTTTCCCTGTCAATCTTTTGTTAAAGTCACAAAATTATATTTAAGTGTAAATACAACAGAAAAACAGAAAGCTATGTAACTGACATATACTTCAGGAGTGCTGTGCCAAAACTCTTGTTTTAGTTGAGCATTCTATAAAGAGAAGAATGAGTTTTACGCCTATCTGGTTCCAATGTCCTTATTATTCCTTCTTTATCACATAGGAAATTCAGACAACAGCCTGTAAAACTCATGTAACTGTCATGTTGAGCTTGCTCTATACGTCTAGCACATTCAGCATATATATCCAAAGAAAGAAGAAACCTAAAGAGGAAAGGGAATATATGAAGACATGCAACCAGGCACAGTGGGACATAACTGTGGGGCTGAAGCAAGAGGACGGCAAGTTCAAGTCCTAGGCAACTTAGTAAGATCCTGTCTCCAGACTAAAAAATAATGATAAAAAGGGCTAGAAATATGGCTATGTGGTAGTGTGTCCCTGGATTCAATCCCTGGTACTGAAAAAGAAGAAAAAGATGAATAGTGATAAAAACAGGAAGAGGAAGAGGAGGAGGAGGAAAATGAAGGGAAGGGAAAGAAGGAAAAAGAAGAGGAGGAGCAAGAGGGAAGGGGGAAGGAGGAAGAGGAAATAGCGGGAGGAGGAAAACAAGGAGGAGGAGGAGGAACTTATTACAAGTCCGTGTTTTACACACAGGCTAATTCATTTCTAACATCTCTAGAAAGATTTTCTTATCCATCTGATAAAGATGAGGACACTGAGATTAAATCAGAAAGTAACCTCCGCACCCAGATTCAGACCTGCTTGCTTCCAAAGCTTGCTCTTTTCATATGGAAAATGAAAGGCAGCTCCCACTACCATAAACATTTAACTCTATTCAGGGGAAATTTTTAAAAACCTATTGTGACAACCACTACATTAGAAGCCACAAACGCAAAGGGAGTAAATGTGGAAGAAGGAGGAAAACAGTCCACATTTGTAGACCTCAAGACACCAGACCATCGGTACACAAAGCCAGAGCCATATAAAATAAAACAGAGGTATGTTATTTCAAGACACACATCAACCCTGCCAAGTGGACAGTTAAGAAAATTCTGTCCATAGAGTTGTTGAGATTTTCCTCAAATGCCAAAAGTCAGTCTGTTAAAAAATCACACCCGTGGGACGGATCTACAATCCCTCTCTGACTCCATGTCATGTTTCCTCAGTTTACTTCCAGTCAAAATGCATATTTTTCCCACTGCTCTTACGGCTGAGGGTCAAGCTAACTAATGAAAAGCAAGCTGTCTTTTTTCCCTGCCATCCACAATGGTCAGATAACAAAATGCAGGTTCTGATCCTGGCATGTTTGTTGTTCGTGATGATGTACAAACTGATAGCCGACAGCTTCATTTTCTCTAAGCTGGGAAGGCCCTGCTGGGAGAATTGGGGAGGGAAAAAAAAAACTTCTGATTTTGACTAGTAGTAAAACAGTTGGATAAACATGACATGACATGGATGTCAGAGTGCATAATGCAACTGCATGGGCCCAGATGGGAAAAGAAAATGTACAGACAGGCACTGAATACATGTAACTGTGAGATCCAGACACGGATTTTAGCTCTGTATTCTGATGGCATTGTGAAATATTACAGTGGAATTTTGACTAACAGGCAAAGGTAGGAAAGTTCTTGAAAGTGTACAAATATCTTTTAAAATTTATTATTGTAAAATAAAACCAAAAACCAAAAAATCATTAAGCCATTTTGGGTATAATGGTATATGCCAAGGATATAGCACTCAGGGTCAATCTGGAAGATAGGGAATTGAAATAGAAAAGAGGGCTGGAGCAGATTATGGAGACAGTGACAGCTGAGTGAAAACATTTGGTGACAATGTAAAAAGACACTAAATGAAGGGTAAAGAAACCCAGGTTTTCAATCCAATTCTGCAGGGTACACTACATGAGTTATTTGAACTGTTCAGGGCATGAGTTTCCATTAGACATAAATGCTCCCTCCCCACCCTCACCTCTTAAATTCTGCCTGGTTCACCCCAAGCACATACACCAGTGCCAGCCTTAGTCCTTGCTACTGGGTTCTATTTTCTTAATATGAAGCATTTTTTGAACATGTTCAGAGTACTGAATAATGTATAGACAGTACAGGGTATGGTCAAAATATCCTTCTCTTTACAGCTCCTTAGAGGAGTGCTTTTGCTTAACCTTTTATATATTGCAAACAACTTTAATATTCTGATGAAAGAAAGGGAATTTATCCTCCAGCAGGAAAAATGAAAAATGCTAGATATAATTTCAGAAGGTTCAAGGATTCCTTGAAATTAAAGGAGTTCATGAATTCCATTCTTGGGAGCAGTAAAACTGTGTCTAGTACCCAAACTGTTCACTCAGGTTCATGGGCACCACTAACAAATAGCTTCTGATATTGAATCCATTTTCATATTCCACAAAACAACTACTTGGAAAGGATCCCAAGATGTTAGTTTCCATTTGACAGCTGCTAATAAAAAGAGAAACTCAGGAGGGCTCCTTTCCTTCTACAGTCTTGTGTTTCTGCTGTCTACACTCTATATTCCATGAGTGATTCCAGGTATCCTCCACTCACAGAAAACTATTATTCTGCGTTTCTTCACTGTCTGTTCCCCATCAGTCCTTGTCGCTCATTCTCTGATATGTCTTAGTCCACTCTCTCTAACCTAAGGCCCATGTGCCATCATCAATGCCCATCTCACCCCTACTTTCCTCTCCCAGACCATCAGCCAGCAGCATCTTGAAGAGAAAGCGGGAGGAAGAAAGAGGATCATAGCTTCCCCTTACCAGATGATAGGCCTTGCCTTCAGGAATCTGTGAAAGTATGGCCAGAGGGATTGAGACTGATTAAATCAATGTTGTCTTGGCTCTAAGACAACAGTTATTGTTGGGAGAAAGTGTGAGCTTAAATTGTTGATGAGATCAGCAGGCTCAGGGCCAGAAATCCTAGCTTCCCTAATAGAGGGTCATAGAGAAAGGGGAGAAAAGAGTCCCCTGGCTGTGTGGTTTTCCTACTGCTGCAGCTTAGGACTCAGAATGTTTATTCAGGTACAGTCTGACTCTTTAAGACTGATCAGCCAAGAATGAATGTCAGTATTTGTTAATGGAAATATGTTGGATACATGCTATGACAGATGACTGTTTAACTGGAATCTGAACAACCAAGCACTCCTCATTGTCTTCAACTCAGTGGTCACCAGAGTGGCCATCAGGCACCCCTTCAAGATCTTTTTAGAACCTCAGTCTTTAAAGTGTAGCCAGGGGACTGAAATTTATTAGAAATGTGGAATTTCCAGCCATGGTAGCACACACTTGAAGAGTCAACACTATAGGAGGCTGAGCAGAAGGATCATGAGTTCAAACTCAGCCTAGGCAAATTAGTGAATTAGCAAGACCTTGTCTCAAAAAGCAAGCCTGGGGATGTAACTCACTGTGAAGCTCCTAGGTTCAAACCCCAGTATTCTATCACTAAAAAAGAAGGAAGGAAGGGAAGAAGGGAGAGAGGGAAGGCGGAAGGAATTGAAGGATAGAGGTAGGGAAAGAGGGAGAAATGGAGAGACAGAGAGAGAGACAGGCAGAGAGACAGAGAGACAGACAGACACAGACACAGACACAGATACAGAAATGCAAAAGCTGGGGCTTCACTCCAAATTTACAGAATCAGCATTTAGAAAGACATCCCAGGTAATTTGCATGCATGTTCACAGTTAAGAAGCTTTTTACACAGCCCAAAGAAGAAGAGACTGCCTTCAGAGAGGTCTCCAGCCCACAGATTATAGTGGACCTAATAGAGTCAGATATGATATGTTGTCCATGGATATATGCATTACATGGGTGTTGGTGTTTTAAGGAATCTTATTTCATGCCCAATCAAACAAAGTTACCTAAAACTTAAAGAAAGGGGCAAAAAGGAATATATTAAGCATTGCTCAGTTGGTATACAATGAAACTGAAAATATCAATCATTGACTCATCATACTTACATTAAGAAAATACTGTAAAATATATATTCCAACTACCAAAAATTTTCTGAAATGTATTGGAAATCTTTAATCTACCATATAATATCACCTATGAGATTCAATGACATTTTTAGTATTACTAGTTCAGAATACTTTTCTAAGTCCTTACTTTGTTTACAGCATAGTATTTATACAAGCACCAATAAATTAATTCATCTTCAGTTATTTCAGTTAGGTACACATTTATTTATAGGTATAGATCAAAAACTGGCTGGTAAAAATAAACTAAGGTCAAAAAACTATTCACCAGACACTTGTCTCCAACATCATTTTAATCTTAGGGACAGCATTTTGTATGAACCTCAAACAAGAGAAAAGTGCTAGGCTGAATGACAGACCCAGGCTCACTATTAGACACTACAGAAAAGGAGAGTTGGTCAAATGTCAATGACTCAGTCTTCCCCAAGCATTCCATACTTGGTAGCATTTGAAGGGCCAGTGATCTCTCATGTGATCTGCTCAGCAAGAGCAGAAATACAATATAAAGTTACTTCCCTCATGATACTCGCTGTATGGCTCTGAGGCCTAAATGCTATATAATCCATACATCATCTTACACAGTGTGATGCACTTGGAAGGATACAAATTAATTTAAACAGTTATGGCCAAATGTCTAAGATTAGTCAAAAACTAGAATTCTTCCTTAAGTCTCATGCATATTGAGATGGTTGCCTTTGCTATTTTTATTCCACATTACATCATACTAGTCAATGCACAAACTTGATGTGCAGGACTTTTATCCTATTTGATGTGTACCATGAAGGCTCACTCATCTATTGTCTGCTTGCTGATAAACTTAGATAACATCTCTACAGTCAAAGTTAGGAGACAGCCTTAAAAACAAAGTGGTGGCCAACTTTTGTGTAAGTGGTTAACACAGTTCTTTCTCCCTCTAGATCTTAAGACTTTGTCTTTAAGGTGGACACCTGGGGACACAATGAAGTGTTGGGTGCAGTGGCAGTGCTCTGGGTGCAGGTGCAAATCAGCATTATTTCTCCTGGAAGTAAAGTGATTAAAAATTTAAAAAGAGAAGCAAGATATGCTCCTGATGCTTAAATAAGTATAAACACATACAGTTACAAGACATAATTGTGTTTCTAATGGCTACAACTTGAGCATGTCCCTCAAAACTTCATGTATTAGAATCTTAAGTCTTCAATGAAGCAGTTTAGGAAGGTGGGGCTTAGTGGAAAAAGTTTGAGATGATGGTAGAAACCTCCAACTCACAGGGATCCTCCTGCTTCCCAAGTGCTAGGATTACAGGTGTACACCACCACACACTGCTGGGAAGGGATTCTTATCCAAAGAGTTCTGTCCCATTTTTCTCTCTTCTGCACTGACCCATTTGTCCTTCTACTTTTCACCATGACACAGACCAGGCCCTCATCAGAAGCTGAGCAGATATCAGTGCATCATTATTGATGCTTTTGGCCTCCAGAACCATGAGCCAAAACAAATTTCTTTTCTTTAAAAATGATCCAGGCTTAAGTATTTTGTTATAGTAACCAAAAATGGACTTAGTCCCCAACTGCTCATGCTTCACCTAGTACTGAAACACTTGGTAAGTCTGAAGAATTATTAAAAATTTTTAGCATCTTTAGCCAATGGAGTATATGAAAGTAGCAGCCAGGCATGGTGGTACATTCCTGTGATCACAGCACTCCTGAGGCTGACACTGAGGCAGGAGGACTATGAGTTAGAGGATGGGCTAAGCTACAAAGCATATCCAAGGACAATCTAATTTACATTGTGAGACTCTAGTAATCACTTCGGCAGCACATATACATAGTGAGACTCTATCTCAACAACAGCAAAAAAAAAGGTAAAAAAGAACAAAGTAACTATAGGAACCTAATACACTACATCACTGCTAGTTACTGAATTTGTGCACACCTCTGTGTATGTGTGTGTGTGTGTGTGCCTCTCTGGGATTTAAATCTGGGGAGGGCACTCTACTACTGAACTACATCCCCAGACCTGCTTAAAAATCGTTTTATTTTCAAACTAAGTTTCACAGGCTGCTCTCAAACTTGCCTGTCTCCCGAGTAACTAGGGTTATAGGAATGTGCCATGATGCTCTGCTCAGATCCAATTCTTACATTTACTCATTCTCTTTCTAGTTTATTTGGATAGTCACAGAAAATCCCAGCCTTTTCCAAGCTAATAAAATGCTCTTCATTAATAATAAATACTGACACAACTACACAGTCACTACTCACTGAGAAATATACTGAATTAATTCTGAATTTCAAATTTCTGTTCACTGCAAACTAGACATGAAATTTTTGCCAAATTATAGAAGTGGTAGCTTATCATGATATTATGATACTATATGAACCATCAGAATAAAACAAAGAAAACCTTTAGGAACTTCATATCTCAGAAAAAAAATTGAAACAAAAAGAAAAATTTGGACCCTCTAGCTACTACATCAAAGTTAACAGTAATGACCCACTTCAGGAAGATGAAAGAGATCAACTGATGTCCTCCTAATCCAGAGCAAAGAGTTACATAATAATTTTGTTACATTTTTCTTCCACAAAAGCCATAAACCCTTAAAGGTTCCACTGGCTTCTAGAACAGTATGTTCTACAGATTTAAAATCATTAGAGTCTTACTAGTTTTTTATTTAGCAAATACTTGTTGCATCCACTGTGTTACACTGTTTGAAGTGCTGGGGTAGATATGAAGAATTAGTTTCAAAAAGACATAATATCTCCCTATCTAGGGAATCATTGATGAGTATTATAAAAAATTAAAAACTCATCAAATGGAAGCATATGAGTTTTATCAACAACAAAGTAGAAGAACACCCCATCCCCTCCCAAAAAAAGAACAGAAGCAGAAAAGCAAAGAACCATGAAATATTCAGACAATGCTAAGCTGTTCAAATGGTCTGGAGCACAACAGTGTTTTAGAGATGCAACAAGAGGAGGAAACAGAAGGTTGGATGTGAAGGTGAGGACTCAGGCATGTGAGAGGAACCACTTTTTTGCTCCACTTTCTCACGCAAAGGAGCCACACAATATAACAAGTGTTGTAAACACAGAAACTGTGGCATTTGATTCAGTTTTTGTTTTCCTTTTGAACTTTATTAGAGATTCCTTTTCATTGCAGCATGGTGCATTGATTTAAAGTTGTGGAATCCAAACAAATGGTGTTCAACAAAATCTATTCTTTAAAAAAAAAATTACGATCAACAACAACAACAAAAAAAATCCTCCACAGATTTCAAAAACATCTTAAACATTGCATGACAAACTATGAATAAATTTAAAAAAATAGTTAACATTTCAGATAATATCTGTATTTTTCCAAATGAAGCACATGAGGAATAAAGAGGCTAAGTAACTCATAAAAGGTAGATTTGAAAAGTTGTAGCAGAAAAGAGAAAGCAACCCTAGTCTTCCAAATGCAGTCAGATATTTTAAAGTATGCTAAGTATAATATATTCAAATATGTTTTCAAGTAAACTTTTTTGATATTTCCCAAATGTAACACCAGTCCCTGACAAAGGAAAACCCTGAGTGACTGCAATCTAAGATACACAGGCTTCAAAATTTTTCTGAAACTGATAATTATTGCATGATTAAGACACATTTACTGAGATTTTTTCTTAACTTATAGGCTGGATTTCTGCTATTCAGTGGTTCATTTATCCGACAATATTTGGACTTTTTTGATTTTATGTACAAGAAAATGAACGGTCTCAATAACACACCACAAAGTAGATTATAAGCAAAAAAAAATTGTACAGAAGCACAGAAGTATCAAACATTGAAGCATGGCAGTTTTGGATGAGTAAAACTGGCATATTAAAACAAAGAAAGGGGAGATGTGTGTAAGGTAAGTTATTTTCTACATAGTCAAAACAGAACATAAGTATTACTCAAATTTGGAATTTTTTTCTATTCCAATTTACTTGCGCAGCAAGATTTTCTACTGATCAAAATTTCTAAAAACATTTTATTTGTATTAAATTTGCCTTCAAAGACCATAGATACATATACAGATCTCTGAGAGAGAAACAGACAGACAGACAGATAATCGATTTTTCTCCAAATTCCTGTGTGTATTATTCTGAGAGTACTACCTGGTTATAATCCAATGGACAGTCTGTTGAAGTTCTCAGAAGTATGATATATATGGGGCCTGCTACTGGTCTAGTCAGTCTGATATTTTGCTTCTGCTTCTGAAACTTTCTTGGCAAGGCACCAAAAGTGTTTTGTGCCTACCAAGCCCCTCCTTGTTCTTATCCTCAGGCATGTAGGCCCTATCTATGCCATTCAATGCCCATTTCACTTAAGAGGACCCCTAATCTTGCTCACTATTGACTGCTAACTTAATTTGGAGCTAAAATTCATAAAATGAGTTCAAAATTCCTTTGGATTAGCTTAAAAATATACTTTCATTTAGTATAATTCAATAACTCCCTGCAAGTGTACTTTAAATCCTTTTCCCCTGATTTCTTCTCTCATTCTTTGAGAACTCTACCAGGTTAAATTGTGGCATTTGTGGAGATCACTTGCCTTTACTCCCTTGCTCATTATAGCTCCCAATTTAATGTCATGTGATGTGAATAGAATCCAAAAATGTAGCAAATGTTTTTCATCTCCCATTACCAGGGACCTAGCAGTCATGGTGATGTCAATTAAACCTGAATTCTCCTTCACAAAATTAGTTAATTATTTCCTTTTAAACACCATAACAAAAGGTAACAGCACAGAAACAAACACACCTTCAAGACATAGACTGGTTAAAGAAAGAAAAAATAGCAAGCTAGATAGTGCAAATTGGCCAGTCTTAACATGCATAAATGACACTGATGATGCTACAAGCATCCAGCTCATGAATCTCGACTAGGGGCTAGGCTGTAGGATAAAACTTTCCTAATATTGTTTCACTAAACATTTACAGAAACCTATGACAAGATCATATTACCCTCACTTCCCAGATAAGGAACCAAAGTAACTAACTCAAATTATATAGCAGATAAGTGGCACATTAAACAAGTTTATCTGATTTCAAAGTCTGTGAACTTAACCTTTTAACCTTGTGTTTCAGGACATTGAAACATCTCAGTCCACCACTACAGTAGAAACCAGGATTCCATATCCCATACATTTTGCAGATGCTGCTATTCATGACAAAGAATGTTCAGCATCACCCAGTCTTACAGGTATATCAAGGGATTACAGAAAGATCAGTCAATAACCATTTGTTAGGAAGCACGACAAGAGTGGTCTGGGAGATGAGTGGCTGAGGAAAGATAGTACTCAGTACTTGCACCCATTTGCTTCGCCCATAGTAGAGAAACCTTCAATATAGAGCATAAGTAGGAATTCCCTCCAGTTGGAACACAATTCTACTACACCTAGATTATTTTTTAACGTGCATTGATCTTTTCTGTTAAGAATGCTGTCTTTTTAATGGGATGGTATAGTCTCCTCTGGGCATCTACTACAGACCACCTGGAACAGCTGTGGAATCTTCTGTTGACAGATCATTAAGAACCAAACCTAATCACTGCAAACCTCAGTAAAGGTTTCACATCTAGATCAGAAACCGTAAGTGTGAACCAAAGTATTCTTTTGAAAGCTTATGGAATTTACAGGACTTTTCTCAGCAGCCTGCAACACACTATAGTGCACTCGCAGTTAGTTATTTCTATGGGCTTGATGTAAGAGATAATAGTTATTACTACTGCTATGATGTTTCTGCCCTGCCCAGTGCAACATCTACTGCCTCATTATCTGCTCTATATGATATTATATGTCTGCCTCAATCATCCCATCCATAAAATGGGGTTAATATCTGCCTCATTTATCTTGAGCAAATACTTCTCAAGAAAATGAGGACATAAATTAAATAGATTGCTGCTCTTTGGAAGAAAGTTGCCTTAGAAACACAAGCTTATTATTTCTCTATAGAAAAGGCTAAATATATTAGGGTTTACACAATGTTGCTGGCTGTGATTTTGCTCTTTTTTAACCCTAGGCAGAAGGACTACATTAATTCCAGTCCCTAGGTGAACCTTTTATTCCATTTTCCACTGGATGAAAAAAAAAAGTTGCTTTGCAAAGAAAGGGAAGAAAGAAAAAAAATGTAGTATTCCCAAACCTCATTTACGGAACATTCTGTTCTCCAAATTACAGCACAGCAAGCAGGCAAGTGGGAACTTTTAGAATCCTGCATCCAAGCCGGTTCCACACAGCACCCACTAATACAAAATGGCTTTAATTACTTTAATATAAATCCTGGAAATGTGCAGATGGATTGTAATAATTATGCAAAACTGCGATGGTCCTTTATAGAAACACGGATCTTGCTAGCTTAAAAGAGAATGAAAGGAACACAAGTTCAACACAATATGTCAGGAAGCATATCTCCTATGAAGTCCTGTATTTCAAATGCCAAGCTGTACGTTTCATCTGATGTGGCAGTTGTTATGGAAACTACATTTTTTGATTGAATAGCAGAATAAATACCTACCTAAAATCAGCATGATGGACTAGTGCATAAATTAAGAATTCCCCAAGACAACAATTACTTGGAGATCCTCCTTGAGATAAATTTGGAGGGAAAAAAAAAAAAAATATATATATATATATATATAATGAGCTTAAAATTTTCTAAACTGAATACCCTTCCTCACCTAGAGCAGTCAAACCCACTTCACAGTGTGTGTGAGTATGACAGTGTTTTTATCTCCCAAACACACTCACTGACACCCTTATGCATTTAAGGCTTAGAAAAAAGATCTCATGCTTTGTCAAAAAGAGAATTTTTTTAATAAAAGTCACATTTCTTCACTTTCCTCCTAAATTAGTGCTCAAGAAGCCTTGGGAAATGAATGTGGGGTTATCATCATTGTGATTTTTAAATCAAGTGGGTCATATATAAATGTGGAAAATCCCCAGGCATGAGAGAAAGGTCAATCAAACATGGTTTTCATTTTTTTATGAGTCTGATATTAGACCGTTGCTGATTTCTATTGAAATTAACAACCTTTCATAAATCATAACACAAATACTTCTATCTTTCCGTGTAGATATAATTCATTCATTTGCTGACTTAATTAGAGGTTCACCGTATAACATATGAAATAAAACGTATTGAGGTTTGTTTTCCTCTTTCCCATTTTACAAGGAATGATATGCTAAGGAAAAGGGTGTGAATGCAACAGGCACCCATACCACAAACTTCTTCATAATGGGCATGCATTTGCCCATTGGATCAACATCTTTCAATTTATTAGCATGACAAAGGACACAATTATTTTGGATATGCCTGAATGCAATTTTCATTAACTTTGCAATGATTTATTAACAAAAGTGTCAGGAATGTAATAAAAGCAGCAGGACTCCTCAAAATGCCAAAATAAAAAAAAAAAATGAAGAATACAACAGAATTTCCCAACACGCCTTACGGCATCAGGTCAATAAGGTTGCCTGATTCCATCAAAAGCATCACCATGGTGAGTGAACTCTGCAATTAACAAAGAGTAAGCACAAAAAATGCTAATATCTCATTTGAATGTAATTATGCACAGATTACTGTTCACTGGAACAAGAAAAGGGATTTTAATTGTCATCCAAAGTTACATGCAAACCCTAGATTCTAGTTAACTTTTTTTTTTCTTTTTTGTTGGGGCATTCGTATGAGAATAAAGCATGCAGTCCACAAATTCATATACTCTGGGACATTGTTAAAGGGAATGTCTTTGTTTAAGAGATACAACTTGCAAAGTTTTAAAATGACATCACGCCATGTATGTTGGCAAGGGTAGTTTGTAATAAGTTTCACCATCGTTTGCATTTTAATACTATTTGATCTCATTTACATGTTTAAATTTGTTCCTGTAATAAAATTCATTAGTATGTTTATCATAACCACATAATGAATATAGCCCTTATGTAAAATAAAAAATTGAAAGTACATTAGAGACATTACAAGCTGTTTGAAATTACTGCGCTTTGCATATTATACCTTATTAATTAAATTATAAATTATTTATTTATGCTATTTCTTTAATCAGGGGCAAGCACTAGAACAATATTATATTAGTATAAGAAACACAACACAACTCAAAGCTAAATCACATGTGGACCAATTTCACATACAGAAGCACTCAGAACCATTTTGCCATAGGGTGGCAAATGCCACACCCCCTGCTGTGTCTCAAGGGATGCAAAAGAGCCCTTTAAAGGAGAGTGGAGAGCTGAGGGAATAAATGCGTCCTGTGCAAGTTAAAAACTTCACTTGCTAGTGTAATATCTCCCTTTGCCTTCTCCTTTTATTAGTATAATTAGATCAGATATGCAGATGGAAGCAAAGAGCAAATCATTATAAGAGTTAATACCATGTCCATTTTATATGTAGTCCATGGAAAAGAAAAAAGCAATCTTTTCTATTCTTTCCTTTTTTTCTTCTGATTTCCTTTGTCAGCAGTAATAAAGAATATGAGTGAGAAAGAGAGAGAGAGAGAGAGAGAAGAGAAAGGAAAAATATAATGGAAAAAGAACTTGAAATTTAGGGAAACAACACTAAATTCATTTTCCTTACTCATCTTTAAAAGTAATTATTTAACCTTAGGTAAAGTATTTGAGATCTTGTTTCACATTTCTATGATTTTTCAGGCCTCTGTTTAAGCTGTGCTTCTAATCCTTTGTTTGAGTACACAAGTTTGACTAGAGGTTCAGCCTCAGTCTGTACTCACAGTAGATTAGATTGTTTTGATAAGCAATTACTTTGGTCTACATGGTCTACATTAATTACAAGATTATTTTCACACAAGAACAATAAAACATTATTCCAGAATCTCCTCAGAATTCTACAAACCTGTATGGCATATTGAAACTCATTTCCAATAGATAAAGGCCTCTGATACAAGAATATGCAAGCTAAGTAGTGAGAAGGTTAGTATTCAAAATGAACAACAAAAAAGGTCATGTGTGTTAATGATACATATTTCCTTAAATTATAAAACTCATTTTATTTCATTCATCAGTTTTTGGTTAACGCAATTCCCTCCCATCTCACAGTTTACACAATTCAGTACATACCAGAAGAGAAGAGGATGTGAAGGAAACCAGCAACATGAAGAGAGATTCACAACTGAGTGGTTTGACTCAGGTATAGCTGTAATCATCTCTTCTTTGCACTGAGCTGAACACCTTCCTCAGCTGTCTATGCAGGTAGGTATAGTCATGCAATTGAGTTCCAGCTAGCTAACTAGGTACCGGAGATACAGAAGTGACAGATGCTATCCCTTCACCTGGTCTCTAAGGACTACCATGCATCACATTATGACATCATCCTCTGCCCTCTCTGTCCAGATAAAGAGGGTTCAGCCAAATCTTAAAGAGTCTTCAGGTGATAGGGTGAGATGTATCACTGGATGCAAAGAACCTGAGTCCCCAAATGACTGTATCACTTTAAACACCCCCTTCATTCTCACTGAATTCCAGCAAGAATGAGAAACAAAATTTACTCTGTGTTATAGAGAATTTAGGTTCTTTATATTATAATCATTAGTCTATCCTGACTAGAACAAGGTCATAATGAAAACTGGGCAATTTTTGTTTGTCCTAGAACTTTCTTTTATTAAAAAATAATTCTAGATATAATAATTTGGTTTCAAAAGATATCCTAAAATTAATTTTGTAAGTTTAAATGAAATTTGATAAAATCAATACAATCCTTTAAGAGTACTGTAATAAAGGAGTTTTCTCTGGTACTGTGGGTATTTTTCTAAAATAATAAATGACTACTAAAAACATATGACTGTATATTATGATTTCAAGTAGCACTCTCTATGTAAGTACAGGACAGAAAAATCAGTTCAATTTCTTACAGAAAAAATAAACCAGTACATATAGGTGTTCACTGTGAAGAAATTAGATTCACTCAATGAAAGGTTTCATCAAAAACACATTTCCAATCAGTGTGCTGTGTTTTCCTGAGGGCAAATTTCCAGCCCAAATGCTTCATTAGCAAATAATCATCACACCAAGACACCCCTATCTGTTTTGCTACTTCTGAAATGGGGACCTATGAGTGAGCCACATGTCAAGGATGAATAAGAGTGACACTGAACATAAAAGCTTTGAGGAAAAAAAAAAGGTGGAAGCATAAATATGGTATGGACTGTCATGAAATAATGTGATGCCACATGGGAAAACAATGTCAGCAGATAGGGGAAACAAAATTGTTATTAACATTCTCATAATTCGAGCTGGGCGTGGTGGCGCATGCCTTTGATACTAGCACTTGGAAGGCTGAGGTAGGTGGAGCGTTGTGAGTTCAAGGCCTGAACTACACAGTATGACCCTGCCTAGGAAAAAATAAGACTGGGAGTTTGGCTCAGTGGTTTAAGGGCCTGCCGGTCAGGTGCAAGGTTGTGAGTTTGAGCCCCGGTACTGCAAAAACAACAACAACAAAAAAATTTTTCTCATAATTCAACAGGTAAAGAAATTCTTCATTCCATCAGTTGCTAGTCTGATCAGCATATTAAAAAACCTTACTAGTCATGCCTGTCAATATCAGGCATAATATAATGCACCTATATGTACTGGTTTATTTTTTCTGTAAAAAATTGAACTGATTTTTCTGTCCTGTACTTACATATAGAGTACTACTTTAAACTATGTGTACCTAAATATTGTTATAAGCCTACAACAGGATGTTAAAATGTTCAAGAGTAAAAGCCTAAAGGTCGATTAAAAAGTTAATTCAATCACACCCTACAATCCAACGCTACTAATAAATATTTGTAAAGATGAGTATTATGGTACATTCACCAGAAAAAGAGAAATAAATATATATATATATGGCTTGCTTCAAATGAAGGTATGTTCTCAAGCTATTTTAAGCCAATAAACAGTCTATATCCAATAGACACAAAATGACAAATCTTTAGAAGACATGAAGGAAGCACACAATCACATGCACATAACAAATAATTTACTACCTGAACCCTATCTAATTACATGTAAAAAATGTGTGAAAAGGTGAAAGAAAAATTAAAAAGAGGAAGGAAGGGCAACTTGTGTTGTTCAGAACCTATTACATAACAAGTTCTCTCACTCCCACATACCCATAAAACATCTCTTTGCAAGGGTCCTAGCAACTCCTTGTCACTTACTATATCCAGCAGGAATGTCTCCACTGAGCCCCAGACCAATGTATTTGCCAACTCCTCGGCTTGCAGCTTCTTTGGAGTATTTCAGAAGTTTCTCAAACTTTAACATGTTAGCTCAAGTCAGATTTTCCTGCCTCCCCACACCTACTCCATCTCAGGTCTTTGAGATGGCACATTTCTGTAATCCAAGCATTTAGGAGGCAGAGTCAGGAGGATCACCATAGGCTCAAGGCCAGCCTGAACTACATAGCAAGGCTTTACCTCACAGAAAGAAAAAAACAAAAAGAAAAAAAAGAAAACAGATTGTTTCATTTCAGCAAAGAGCAACTCTCTCTTTCCAGGTCTTAGGCTAAAAAAATCATGAGATTTTGCCTTCTTTTCTCACACTCCACACCTAACCAGCAGCAAATTATGACAGCTATACATGCAGAGTAGGTAAAGAATGTGACTACACCTCAGCCCTCCAATGAAACAAACTGTAGAAAGAGTTCTCTTTTTAGAAACACATGCTAAATCATGCTATTCTGTTCAAAGTCTCTAACAGGTTCCTATCAAGTTGAGGATAAAAACCAGAGAATTTATGATAACACATTGGCCTTCTGTGATCCAGCCTCAGTTACTTCCTTGTGTTCCTCTGTTCTCTTCCTCACTCATTCCTCTCTAGCCACACCGGCTTTGTGCATTTGCTGTAAGCCCTGCCTAAAACACTCTTCTCTTTTGTTCAAGTTTTTATTCAAATAGCATCTTTTCTGAAGACCATATTTTATATGACCATTCCTCTACCTCTTGTCCTAGAATTTCCTATCTCTTTTCTTGCCTTATTTTTTTTATAGCACATATTATACTTTTAACATTTTGTTGTTTATCTTCTCCCATTAGAATGCAATCCATTTGAGGAATTTACTTCTATTTTGTTTTCCAGAGCCAAGAAACTCCAAAAATATCGGTCAACACACATGCTTGGGAGGACTATATAAGCTTACTTAATTCAAATGACCATTCTAAGAATTACAAAGCATTCTTACTTAACAGTTTAAACAAACAAACAAACAAAAATCTAAGGCTCAGAAAGAAGAATTAATTGCCCAGGTAGCAAAGGTATGAAGAGACAGATGGATGAAGTTCCATTTGATCTTCTGAGACACTTTATTATTTCCATCATACCACCTGGCTTACATAAAATATATTGGACATTTTTTATGTGCCTACTTGGGCGTTAAAGTCAGATGATTTAAATATCTTATTGCTGTTTTATTTTTTCTCTTTCTTTAGTCCATTTTGTTGAGTTTCTTAGTCTTATCTGAGTTTCAAAAATCATCGTATCTAACAACTAAAATATTAACTCAAATTTTTAAAGTATTTCCTCAAAAATTTACATATTTTTAAAATAAGAATGGAATCACTGATGTGAACCAACTTCCTAGGACATACCTGAAATTTATAAATTATTTCCTTTGATTTCATGCTGTAAGAAAAGTAAGTGTGAGGTCTGGATGTGTAGCTCAGTGGTAGGCACTTGTCTACTATGCATGAGGCCCTGGGTTTGATTCCCAATATTGAAAAATAAAGTGTGAAAAGTAAGTTTAAGGATTGATTAATATCTGAAATTTTTTCTAATCTCCCTACCTGAATTTAATTCATTTTTCCCATCCATCTTTCAAAATCACATAAAAAGGGAAAAAAGAGGCCAGGCGTGGTGGTGCACACCTATAATCCCAGCACTTGGGTAGCTGAGGCGGAAGGATTGCTGTGAGTTTGAGGTCAGCTTGGGCTACAGAGTTCAAGGCCAGCCTGAACTACATACTGAGACCTTGTCTCAAAAAAAAAAAAAAAAAAGGAGCGGGGAAAGAGAGTAAAGAAGCAGGGAAAGGAAGAAGAAAAAGGAGGTATGATGAAATAAAGGTTAAAAGAAGAAAAAGATAAAGGAATTGAGGAACAGAGAGGAAAAGATGATGGTCAAAAATATTCCACTTCACAAATGGGTAATAACTATTCAAACCTGTTTTACAAAAATTAGAGAAAATTTAGAATTCAAATACATTGGTAAATGTTTTATAGATAATAATTCAATTTGCAAATCAATTTGCAGTACAGACTATGTGCAGAAGAGACACCAAAAGCCAAGAATTCCAGATAAATGCCACAGGAGTGAAATAAACTATGTTCTGTTTATCTAATTTTGTTTCCAAATCCCCTCCCCACACACACACTTTCTGTAGACATTAATGTTAAACCAACTTGAATATTGAATATTTGAGGATTTCCAGTTTCCAGTGATCCTGAAATTGGCATTCTTTATTTTAAGTCACTAGATACAATTCTGTGGAAAGATTTACTCTGCTAAATTTAGAGGTGAAAATTAATTTCATAAGCCTAAATGTTTAAACAAAATTAAAGGTAATTATTTATAAAATAGATACAGAAGGAACATGCTAGTGTCTTCATATGTGGAAAAGCTTGTCATAATGGGTATGCATAAAACGGGAGGGTGAGTTTAAAGCACACATCTCCCTCTTACAGTAAAGTTTTACTACTAGTACTACTACTACTACTACTAATAATAATTAGCATCTTAGCAAAGCTTCAAGTCCAAATAACAGTTTAGGATTTTTAGGATTTTACTTACAAAGACTGAGAATGATTTTTCAAGACTCAAGAAAAAAAAAAAGATTAAAAGGTATCTATTTTGATTCACCCTATTTGCTTCCTAATCATTTCAGCCTCTTGTTGCACAAAGATTGAAACATGAACCAGTCGCGCTAATTTTCCCTGGTGGCTTGTGAGCCACGAAAAATCCTGAAACCACCCCAGATTCATTGAGACTGTATATGCATTTTATCAAGAGACTCATTTGCACATCAAAATCTGAGAAACATTTATGTACACTATTGCATAAAGTACTTTTTAAAAGATAAGTTATAAGAATTAAAGTATCTTTAGCCCTCACACAAAAAAATTGGGGGGTAAAAATAGTCTACTGCAGAACTGGTCTATTTGGAAAAACAGTGTTTAACTTTGGAACCTAACTTCTCTTACTTCTCATTTCATAGAAACAATAAAGGCAAATGAGCCAAGCAACCATGGCTTCTTGAACACTGACTCAACTAGTCTGAAAGCAGTATTTTTGAACTCTACCAAGAGAACTCCAAATCACCACCTGAGTAAAAATAATTTCATTCTCAAGTCTAACATTTAAATGATAGAAGATTCCAATTGAATTAGGACAATGATGTGAAGTCAGCTCAAATATAAAGCAGGAACAATTTTCTAATGGATTTAAATTGCAAGCTTGTGACAGACTATGACAGATGACATATTTACTTTTCATAGGAGCTAAACAAATGAGTACCTTAGATAAAATGTGATCTTAAAACACAGCAAATTTGGAATTAATTAATCCATTGACAATAATATTTTTAAAACACTTTTTCTCTTATAAAGGAAAATAGATCTATAAAGCCAGTTAGTAAAAATGACAAAATTCAATACATTACTGCAGCTTAGGAACAAGTAGGGAATTTGACCCTTCTTCAGAAATTGAAGATGCTTTAATCAGAATTAGCCAGGTGCACATGAGATCAAGCACCATCCTGAAATTTCACTAAATAGCTTCTGTCTTGTCTCTGATCACAAATGTTTTAGGCCCCAGGTTTTGACATCTCAGTATGAGTACCATGGTTAGGTAGCTGCCACACATTTCATTTTAAATGCATTAAGCTTTTGCCTGCCTTGACAAGGGGCTGTTTGGCAAAATATTTAACAAATTCATGAACTGCATTTTGTCTTATTTTTTGCAACTTTTGTTTCATTAAGAAATAGAGAATTCAAATATGATTTCAGAAACTAAATGAAAAATAAGAATATAAGTGTACATATGCTTGAAGACATCACGGTGAACTAATGACTAATTACTGCACGATTGAATACTAATGGAGAGACCCATGAAATCAACATGAATGGGAAATGAATTCAATATGACCAATGGTTCTATAATTAAAATCAAATAAGTGCCTCATGATAGAAAGACTTAAAAGATATTAGTGCAACCAACCAATTATTCTTCCGGTTACACTTTCCTAAAAAATAAGCACAATGCTAGGTAGAAGTATCTGACTTGATATCTTCTGAAAAGTTAATGTGTATCTGAAATGTGAATTATAGTACTGTAATTATCTTCAAATTAAAGTATGGTAAAACTAGTTCAATAGCAAGTCGCTTATTAAAGCAAATCACATAAACATGAATTTCAGGAAGGAAACTTGAGAGGTTTACTTTCTAGGACCACTTAATTATCACTCTGAATATTTAACTCTTTAAGTCTTGGCAGTCCAGTCAGAAAACTGTCAATAAAAAGCACCTTTAGGGATTAGGTTAAATAAGAAATAAAAAAACAAATTGTTAAAGCCCTAACCTCTAAAGCTTGACGAGCTAATGGCAATTTATAAAGGTTGATTAATAAATTTCACAACCACTTTTCAAAAAAAAAAAAAAAAGCACGCATATTGCCTTTAGTTCTATTTCATTTACTTTCTTTTCTGCGACTCAATGGCTGATTGAAGCAGATTGAAATAAACTACAATATTTTCTCTTGAAAAGTCTACTCACTTATCAACTGTGGATCTAATCAAGGACCTAATAAGTCCATAATGGTACATTTGCTTCCCAGGAGAAACCACTGTTTCTCATCATTCCAGAAAATACCCCCTCACAAGGTGCAACCGAGAGCCACAGATTCACTGCAACAGTCTAATAATTTGATTGGGAGCCCTTAGGCAGGGATAACTTAAATTACAATTAGAGAGCCTTCACACTGGTGCTAACATCTGTGTACTGAACCACTGTATACTGATTAAAGGTTTTAAAAAGAGAACTAAGTACTTCCCACATTAGCACAAGTCTAATTCTAATGGCCCTCGTCCTTGGTATGTAATACTTCAACATTCCCTGCTGAGCTCTCTGCTTGTGAGTCCAAAGAATGTATACCCTGGATAATAACTATTTTAGAAGTGTCCAATAAATTGCTTAGGTGTAAATGGGCAGAAGGGCATAGCCTTGGAAAGGGAAAGAAAACACTGTTCATTTCATCTTCCTTTCCATTTCCCCTCTGAATTTGTAGCTACATAGTTGAAGTGTTTTTGTCTTTCTACTAAAAGAGTGATTCTAAGGAGAGGGTAAGAACTCAGAGAAATTGCCATGGGGGCACCAATTAATGAAAGTTGAAATGAATGGGGGCACGCACACCACATCCCTCAGTGTCCTCCCTGCGTTGTTATTAAATGAATCCTGTACTAGAAGAGAACAGAGTCAGGTGAAAGCGGAGCCACAGAGCTCTCCCCTCACACCCTAACCACTTCTCTCCTTCCCCCTCCATTCATTAGGGCCTTTTTCAAGCACATGGCTATAGCAGATGTCCCTGAGAGAACATTTTGTTTCCCCCCTACATCCAGGCTCAAACACCTGGGCTCTGACATGACGTCCAGTGGAGGCTATTTTCTTTTTCCTTTTTTAAACTTCCCTTTTATTTGGTTTGCATACAAGGCTAATAATGAGGTTTAAAAAACTATACACAATCAGCATACAATTACACTCATCGGGAGCCTGACATGTAATTTCTGATAAACCCATATAACTATGAACAGCAAAAGGAACCACAGAGCGCACACAATGTGTGGGGTCATCAGAACACAATGCCAACACAATCTCTGCGTCATGTCTTGTTGCATAGTATTAATCAGTGCAAACATTGTTTGGGAAATGAGAGGGGAGAGAAAGAGCAGTTCCCAGCTGCTAGTGCTTTGCCATCAAATCCGATAGTTCCATCTCACATAAGAAACTTCAGTAATAAAGCTTAGGGACAAGTAATGACTCTTGAAGAGTCTACTTAAATGGTTCAAACCGAACTCAAATAGTAGAACTTTGTATACAGACCCAACCATTCTGATAATTTCCCACAAGATATTTCTTGAGCAATTTGAATACTTCCAGAAATTTAGGAAATATATTCAAATCTTTAACAGCTACTGTAGTGGGCACAGAGTACCCATATTATCTAAATAATCAAGTATATTGGCTAATGAATAGCTACAATTTTTATCTACTCCAAATTTTCAATTACTGCATGTTAAAACATGATTATTTTTCAGTTGATTGTTATAGGTAAAGGATACAATAAGGTTTTATTAAGAAAGAATTATCCAGTGCCACAAATGACAGCTTAGGTCATTGGGAAGCACAATGCAATACTATTGTCAATACTATCGATATGTCTCAGGAAAAGTGAGTCTGGAAAACTCAGAAA
The DNA here is from genome assembly GCA_004363535.1 of Dasyprocta punctata. NCBI lineage: Eukaryota > Metazoa > Chordata > Mammalia > Rodentia > Dasyproctidae > Dasyprocta > Dasyprocta punctata. The sequence continues at coordinate 124,017 of RJWM01001190.1, forward strand.
TGTCACAAGCTTTGTTTTACTTTCATTTTAATACAGGATAGCATGACCTGTATGGGAGGGGTTGACTACTTCAATTAGGTTTATGCAATTTTCAATAGGACTTCCAATCAGTGCATTTAGCTGGAAAGCAATTCCTGGCTTTATTATTACTGTTGTCATCCTTAAAATCATTCTATTTATTTTTTTAATTCACCAGGAGGGGCGAAGGGAAGATGGGAGCAATAAAGAAAAGCCGGTAACATGCCCTTAGGGACCAATAGCAAAGGGAGAAGAATTACAGGGGAAGAGAGACAGGAGATGAAAATGAAAGACATATCTTATTAAACGATCATAATTAAGAAGCAATAGGTATTCAGAAGGAGACCCAAGCCAAAGATCTAAAGGTGGCTACAGTAGCAAGGGCAAACATTTTCTGGTAAGTAATAATCAACAAATAATTACATTAAAAAGCAATTTGGACTACAGTAAAATAAGGAGGCAGAGAGGTTTCCTTTCTCACAATTACCCCCTATCCTGGTTTCATGTAGACAGATCTAAACTGAAACACACTGAAGGAAAAAAAAAAGTGATGACCTTCTTTCTATTCATGTAAATTCTGGCAAACATATAGGTAAAAAGCATTTGGCAAGAGAACCAGGCTCCCTTTCACCTGTAGCTTTTACTATAGGATGGTCCCAGCTCCCAACCCTGAGGTTACAACTGCTGCCAGAGATCCAAGGGAATCAGAGCCTGATGATGAAACTGACCCCACATTACTCATTTTGGCACAAGCCAGGAATTAATTGGATGGATTTTCCCTTAGCTCCTGCACTTTAAGTTAGCTGGACCTATGAGCACCGAGGAGAGTAGTCTAAAGGAAAGGAGGAATACATTTGGTCCTTGGACACCCCCTAGTGTCTATATGAGCATGAACACGTCTGGCAGGTATGTCCTTGCCTTTTCTTAGGCACTGCAGAGGAAGGACCAAGACTGGCAGACTGGATTGGAAAAGACTGAACTTCCTCGAGGAAGTCCCAGGACTCCAGCAAGGTAGAAAGTCTACTGTTCACTGAGGGTGGAAATCCGGGTGTCAGACTCACATCCTCTTTCAGATGCTTCCTAGGATTTTTATTTGCCAGTAACTTTGTCTCACTGTGTCAGATTTTGTCTCAAGAAAATATGGTAATTTACAGGTGAAGCCAGGAAGGGCTTATAATGTGCTTTTTATAAAAAAAGAAGATGAATTTCACAGTTAATATGCTGTCTGCAAAATGGAAAAGGGGAATGTAGAAAAAATCTATTTCAGAGAATATATGGTAGTTTGTATTTATATAGATAACTTGTGAGAGTTTGAATAAGCACTGTGATGTATTTATGTTTACCCATGTGACTGGATGTGAATACTGAATAAAGTCTGGGAAGACTGCTTGCCACTTCTCTCAGTCAGCGATTCTCTGAGAGATATTTCATTTGTGTGATGAAGATATAATTTTAAAGTGGCTTCGAAAAGCTTTAGTGTAAGCGCCTTCGAAAGTTCTCAAACAAATTGTGTGTGACTCCCTTTCCATCGAGGTAAATTATTTTTTTGTGTCTATGGATTAGGCTTCCTCTGTTACAGTACTGTTAAAATTATGAAGTATAACTATGTATTTCATACCCAGTCATTTGAAAAGTGTAAATGTGCTGGAATGTTATTACTATATTTGGCTGTTATAAATATCCAAATCTGCCCCCAGAACTCTACAAATAAAAAAAAAAGCATCCCTACATATCACTTAATAGAATTCCATGTTTCCCTAATTTTTCTAGCAGGATGCTTCCCCCTAGCTGCTTGGGGAAGTAGCCCATCATTCTATTAAACATTTAAGATTATATTATGGCAATATAGAGTACTTTTTCATGCTGCACATGGGAAGGTTCTATTTGCAGTTTGTTAGGTTTGATGTTTACAGAATCACATAATTTTAGAGGTCAAAGGTCCTGAGAGACTATCTGATTCACACCCTTATTTAAGAAATGCAAATTCAGAGTTATTTCATAACTTGCTCAGAACCACCTAGCAAGGTCGTCAAAGGTTACGACAGTGACTCAGGAATTCTGTACCGGTCCATTTTGGGTCACTGATGTTATAAGTGTAAAATTGCCTATAGAAACCTCTGTAGAAATAAAGATGTCATCCATGGCTAGAAAAGGAAGCCTGATTATAATATTTGTACCCTGAATAATAAGAACAATTTTTTTGAAAGAGAAAAATGTCTGGCCAGTTTCCTCAGTACACACCTAGAAGAAAATGAACTCAGGGCTCTTGTGACCATGATTTTCCATTCACAACTTATATGTGTGAATTACATTGTAGACTGAAAGAAATAAGAAGAGTAATGTCAACATCCTAGCCTTCCCCACCACCACCTACACCCCAAGTGTGTGAATGAAACTATTTTGTTCCTTCCCAGCAGGAAATGCTATTGTTTTAAATACCAAAAAAGATAGCGCTTGCTTCTGGTTACAGACCACACAAAATAAACTTAGTTTTAAAAAGGAATCTTGGCATATGCCAACAAAATCCATATAATTCTCTAGATCTTTAATTTCTGTGTCAAGCCTGTTTTACAGATTATGGCCTTGCACCCTGACAAATCTGCTTAGTGAATACCTGGCTGACAAATCTGGCAACACAAATGATGTCTGAAATACATTCAAAAGGTTAAACATTTCCAAAATAATTACTTTACATAGCCTAGTAGGTTTCCCCTTAGGACACCAATTAGAATTTTTTAAAGTAACTGTTAATTTTTATGATTACACACAGAACTGAGATTTTTATTTAATACACTGATCCTCCTTTTAATGCTTTTCAAGGGTAACAACCACTATGCCAACAGATGGGCATTATAGTAAGGGTGATTATAGTAATTTTTCATGTAATTGGGAGTCACCACTTGGTTGCTATCTTTCACATGCTTGTTGACTCATCATATAATCCCTTATGATGGGGGCTTGTTGTATGTCACAGGAAAGTGCCAAGCAACTGAGAAGTAACAAAGAGGAAACCCCACCCCAGTCGGTGGGTATCATAAGGGTTTTTAAGTACTGCCCAGTTATTAGATTGTGATAAATTTTCATTTAATAGCAATGACCAAACACTGAGAGAAGCTTTGTGGAGGATTTGGGGCAAATCTCTGTTTTCTCTCAAGAGAAGATGTCTTTAAGAACAGACTGCACTACACACTGTGAGAACACAGTTTTTAAAAGATAAAAAGGCGTAAGTACTCATTAGAAATATCAAAGACCCTTTGTCCTTTCCCATGTAGTCAAGAACTTAATCCCAAAACAAGTGCAGCATGTTGTCCCTCGGGTTCACTTATCATAATTTTACTTTTCATCTCTTCTTGAATCCCAGTAGTTAGCACAGTGCTTTAATGGAATAAATGCATGAGCAGAGATTATATGAGAACACTGGATGCTGCACAAGATAATGGGTAAGGGCCAGAGCTGGAAGTTGAGATACCAGAGTTGTTACTCCAGATCTGTCATTTTGGGAGAGTCCTATGAACATAACTAAGAAGAGCACTACTGTGATTCTGAGTTTCCCCAAGAAGTAAAAATAAATAACTGAGTGAGTCTGAAAATATTTCATGAGTTAAACACTAAATTGTAGGCCTTACAGTTTAACTTGAAATGATGGTTTCTGTTAACACTTTGCCATCTGTGAACCAGTAAGGTTGGCACAGCGGTCTGCAATGTACATTCTATCTGACTCTGTGTGTGTAAATTCTTAGGAATTTTCTATGAGTATTAGAACAAAGCTACTCATTTTTGTGAAAAGTATAAGATTAAAAATCCCCCCCAGTCACTAACTGCTTTTCTTTCCAAGTAATACTACGACATTGAAAGCCAGGTTCCCTGAAAATAACAGCTCAGGTTGAATCAGCTGGACTCAATTCTAGAATTCTTGTTTGATTAAAAACTTCAATTCATTTTTCTACTTAATTTTCTAAATCCCCTTTTATAACTGAAACACAATATCAAATATACTCAAGTTTACTAAATTCCTAAGTCCTAGGATAAAGGTATTTGCCTCACAAACCATGTGTCACAAACTCTCTGGTATACAGACTAATATGAGTTAGTCCTTGGTATTTTCAAAAAGCCCAACTCAATTTTAAATAAGTAAACATAAAATACAATGATGCACAAAACTATAACAATACAAATAAATTGTGAGGGGAATACAGGGGACCAAACTTTGAGACACACATGCTTGGCTTGCATTTTATCACTGAACCATATCACTAGTTCTCAAACTAGTTAACCAGATTTAACTCTTACAATACCAAAAATAAATACAAAACAAGATTATCTTGCTGAGCTCACAGGTTCACATCTGTAGTCCCAGCTAGACAGGCTGAGGCAGAAGGAATTAAAGGTAAAGGCTAGCCTGGACAACTTGGTGAAACTGTCTCTAAATAAATAAATAGTACAAATATAACCCAGTACAAGACCCTGGATTCAATCTCCAGTACCACCTCCAGAAAATATGTGGTTATGTGTCATGTACTTTTAGACTGCTACTTAGCCATAATTATTTCCAGTGTTTAATTTCACACACGCATTGCCTTCATCAATAACTGATAGAAGCTACTTCAGTAACAGATCGTTGAAGAATAATGGCAAAATTCAAATATATTTTTATCTAATAATTGTTTCAGATGACTAAGAGTAAAGACAGAATTTATAAAGCAATTTCCTCTAGCGTCACTAAAACTGCAAGTAATCAAATAGAAAACTTTATACCTTCCAGAAACCTTCAAACATTAAGGACAATTCACTTGCCAAATATTCAGATCTGCCCAGTTACATAGGATTAAAAAAGCAAATTGTGGATGGTAAGTAAATAAACACGTTTTTAAACTCAGAATTAGAACTTCTTTTCATAAATTGCAATCACCTATTAATCTATCCAAAAGGGGAAAAATCCCTTTGTTAAGTTCAAGGCTACCATTTAAATCAGAAATACCCACTCCTATTGGTTGTGACAATAGGCTCCACACATACTAAATTATAAAACCTCTGAGCAGGTGATATTCCATTCTTTTCCTCAACAGAGGGAAATATTTTCTCAACTGAATCATATTTAGAAATATTAAGTATTCAAGAATTCTTTTCCTTTCCCAGTTTCACCTTATTGGGTATACATATGTCTGTTTGATGAATTACTTGTATTCAGTCAAAAGACATTATGGAACAAAAAAATTACAAACTTTTTGTCATATTCCTTTATTACAGAGCTAACAACTTATTAATTCCATTAATAAATTTTGCTTGGTAATGGTTTTATCATTTTCCTATTTGTTTTTTTAAATTCACAAAAAGAGGGAGGTACATGGAGACAAGGGTATATTAGGATTGATACATCCTCTAGTTTTCCTCCTGAGCTTAAAATCATAAACTATTCACTAATGTGAATTCTTAGGAGCAGCCTGTCAGATCCATTGTGATAATTAATATAATAGCATACTGTAAATGCCACTGTTGCTAAGGCTGTTATCTTGGTGATTGCTGTTGTTTCTGACAATGCTATTAATAACATTACTATGTTGATAATGATACTAACAAACAATGTTGAACACAAACAATACAATGTATTTTATACTATACATACTGGAATAAAGTACATTTCCTGACCAGAAAGTGATAATCTAAATTGTAAAAGACACCCACAGTACTAGTATTTAGAGCATTTATAGGATGTTAGTGGGTGAGACTTTACGAAGGAAGTGCTGGAAAACCAGTTGTACATAATAGCTCTTCGGGTACAAATCAGAAGTGGGAAATTTATTTGAAGATTCAAAGATGAGTAATCTGGTGAGATGACACCAATGTGAGTTAAATTAGAGAAAAGCAAAATTTAGACTGCAATAATTTCAGGGACATGTATATTATACCAATAACATAGCAAAACTAGTAAGGAACTTTACTTCTCTAATCTCTCTCTGATTACAAATGCAATAAACTCAAGTGTAAAAAAAAGGTCGGAAAAAGTGGACAGGACAGAATAGTACAAAGAAGAAAATAAAAAGCATATGTAATACTATCAATGGGAAGGTAATTTAAATTTTGAGTGATTTACTTTGTAATGGCAAAGAATCCTAATTAGAACAACAATTTATCTAAGTGCTTTTCAAATATTCCATCATGACCCATTACTGGAAGCTACAATCAATTTTGGGGTTTATGTTCACCATCCTTGTTTGTAATAGAATGGGAGTTTTGATAGTAAAAGAGAAGTTTATCATGAAACTTTTATTCATATATAATGCCTGTAGGTACAGACTTATGATGTAACATAAATTTCTAAGTATGGGTCATAGACAAGATGCTTAAATTAATGGCTGAAAGATGTCAGTTGTCATGATTTTAGTAGATTTATGTGAAAAAGGGGAGAGCTTTGTATAGCATTCCAATAATGAGACATATTTCACAATAAACCTAATCTTGGTAAGAAAAATCTTTAAAATACTATTTTATTGTGATACTGATGGAGTTGTCAATTGCCTTCGCTTCGTTGCATTCATATATCCTGGATTCCATTAAACAGAAACAGATATTGTTGTGAACTTTATGGAACTCACAAAGTAGATATTAATCAAATCATTGTAAAATTTCAGTTGTGATAAATGTCACGGTGCTTGGAGGGTGGAGAATAGACGAATACAATCTAACTTGGCCTAAAAGAAAATTCGGGAAAGGCTGCCCTACAAAAGGAAGATCACTGTATTTTGAAGGATAAGTATAAAATGAAGAGCAAAAAATATTCTAAACAGACAGGACAGCATAGTCAAATGTCTGTTTATCAAAAGTCTGTCAGGAAGGACAAACCCATTTTAGACAGTGAACTGTTCACAAGGAAATTATCACAGGTGTTTGACCTGGATTTAGCAGATATGGGTGTCCAGTGGGGAAAGGTATTATCCGTCCTTGATGAGGTCAAAGAAAAGGAGCATGACTGCTTAAGAATATTGTGCTTGAACTATAAAAGTGAGTGGATATCTTAGTCTATTTTGTCCTTGTATAACAAAATGCCACAGATCAGGGAATTTATAAGGAAAGAAAATTTATCCCACAGTTCTGGAGGTTGGGAGGTTCAAGATCAAGACAAGAGCATTTAGTGAAGTGAAGGCCTTCTTGCCATGGTCTCACATGGCAGAAAGAACAAATTCAGGCTTTCTAGAGCAGCCCTTTTGACAACAGCACTAACCCATTCATGAAAGTAGAGTACTCATGTCCTAAATTTCTACCTTCTGTTAGACCCCACCTCTCAACACTTTCATTGGAGTTAAGTTTCAAACATACGAATTTGGGGGGACGTATTCAGGCCAAAGCAGCAGGTTCAATGATCTTTGATGTAATCTTTCATTTCTGTTATTTACTTATTTTCTTATCTCTAATTATGTTGAGACTTCACTTGTGGGCCAGTAAGCTTAAAAGTCTTAAAATAGAGTAAATGACCACTTGAGAGTAAGTGCTTGTTTTCATACACAAGTGAACACACATATTCCCTGGGAGTAATTTTTTTCTGCGTCATCAACACATCCCTCATAATATATTAGCCTACTAAGGTCTCTGCTTAGGGGAAAAGGAAATGGAAAATGTTAAATACTGTACATTTTGTATGTAATAGCAGACACACAGAATGCAGACTGATGAACTATAACTCTGAATTCTAAAAACTACTGTAAAGGCACACTTTGAGCTCCTACTTTCTTCCACTCTAAAATTATTTCCCAAGTAGTCAGGTATTCAGTGTAGAGAAAACTAAAATATCCAAATAAGAAACAAATGTAATTTCAGAAGATAATTCTGAAAAGCTTGATATTCTGAAGTATTGAGAAGCAGGGTTGATAAATCTTACTTTGTCTTTAGAATCATATTAAAATACTTTCTCAGAGACATCTTAGATTTTTCTCTCTGCAGCATTGACTACCAAAATTTATTTTGCCTTTAAAGCATCATTCAACATTCAATCTATAATCAATTTATTCAATAATTTACTCAACATTAATTAGACAGAAACCATTTTGATTTAAAATATTTATTGAATGTTCTAGATATGAAAGAAATTCCTCCAATTCATTTCTAAAACAGGAACAGGTATGATTTTGTGAATTTTAAATCTAATTGTGGCATTACCCTGCTTCAGTGACACTCCTCTGGGTTTTAGATAGAAATCTATTTCTTTCTTTTTTTTTTTTTTTTTTCAGCACTGTGGATCGAACTCACAGCCTCACACCTGCCAGACAGGCGCTTAAGCCACTGAGCCAAACTCCCAGCCCTGGTTTTATGAGGCAGGCTCGCACTGTGTAGCTCAGGCCGGCCTTGCGCTCATGTTGTAGCCCAAGCAGGCCTTGAACTCACAGTGCTCTGCCTACCTTAGCCTCCGGAGTGCTGGGATTAAAGGCTAGAAATCTATTTCTATGGCATGGCACACAAAGCTCTACAAAAATTGAGTTCTTCTCTGTTGTTCAGTCTCATCTCACTGTCCTATTTTCTAAACTCTGGTTGCACCAACAAGTTATTAGCTCCTTAACATAGGCCATTTCCTCATAGGAAACAGAATTCTTTCCATTCTTTATTTGGAGGATATTTCCTTATTCTTCATATTTTTACTTACACGTTCCAGCAGTCCAATGATACATCCCCTATCAGAATACCTTGTGCTGTTTTCCTCATAATAGTTATAACTCATACTAATGTATATTTTATATGAGTCTTTTTTGTTATTGTTTTTCTCCACTGAATCGCAAGCCCCAGAAAGGTAAAAATCATGTCTGACTCCTTCACTCAATAAATATCTTTAAAATGTTTTCATTTAAATTCTAGATCCATAGCTAATTTTTTACTCCAACATTTGTCACTTAACCTTTCTAAAATCAATTTTAGCATCCAAAAATAACAATAATACTACCTTCTTTTTTCATTATATTATAAATATTTAAAATATTATATATCTAGTACCTAGAACAGAGCAGGGTTCTTTAAAAAATGAATTTTTCCCCAGTGCCTTGCCCTTCATTTTATTGCATGTCTAAAAATGTTTCAATACTCTGTCCAAAATTTAAAAATCATTCATTCACAAATCTGGCATTTACCCGCCACCAGTTTACTTTCCCTTCCTACTCCCCAATTAAGTGAAAGCTCATTTTGAGGTTTAATGGAGAGTGTCGCAGGTTCATCAGAGTTCAATTCAGCAGTCTGGAGTGGATCTGTAATAATCCATGACCACAGACCAGTTTGTATTTTTCCACTAATAAAACTCAAGAATGGCTATGTTTAAATGGAATTTTGCAGGTCATTAATCCATTCTAAGGACAGACTCTTTTGGCTGTTTAATTGGGAAACAATAGTGATAGGAGCAGATTAAGAATTTGGACTTTCCTAGGATATAAGGGTAGGCTGTTTATATTTTGTGAATTTATACTTCAAACAATAGTGAATGATTTACACTGAAAAGTTCTAAACACCATTGCAATCTTTCAGTATCAAACAGAATTTGGGTGACAAAATTTGCAATGACTGTCTAACAAATGCCAAACTCTGAGAGTCAGAAGATTCTTTTTTATTTGGAATTGAGGGGAAAAAAGCTTTGGAAGACTATCCATTCTTATCCTGAATTGACCACTGTCCCCTGTTTCTCTCCTTCAGAGAAAGGCTCTTCCCTCTTGTAAGTGACTGAATGAAACACAGGCAGGTGACATAGCTTCAGTCAATGAAATATGAAGGGACATTTACAAGGAAGATCTCTAGGAAAGTTTTCCTTCTTTAAAAAACATGCAGAAAAAGGCTATTCACTTCTTCTGCCTCTGCATGTAGTAAATTACAAAATACCAACTGTATGAGAGCTGTTTGGGAATGGCAGGTTGGGATACATGTGATAAGAAATATGATCCACAATTAACACAGGGAAAAAGTAAAGTGTAAAATGCATACTTCACAATCCAATTTGTTACAATTGCTACAAATCAACCTGATAATTCTGTACTCTTTCTCCACTCTCAATGTTTTTTCCCTATATTTCAGCCACTCTTGTAACTTTTTAATCCATGCAAATACCTATACCAATGGCCAATCACCACCAAACACCATTTAAAAAAAAAGTTTTAGTATACCACCTGGAAGAAAAATGTCCATTTATTAATCTCACACTTCAAGGGGATTTATGGGTAGATGGATGAATAGTTAGATGGAAGTATAAAGATATCTCATATACATACATATTTAACATACATTGAATAATTACAGTAGTTCATCTTTATCTTTGGAGAAATGCATTCCAAGAACCCTAGTGGATGCCTGCCTGACACTGTAGATAGAACTGAACCCTACAGTGTTTATTTTTTCCCACACAAGCATACTATGACAAGGTTTAAATTAGGCACAGCTAAAGATTAACAACAATAATTTACTATAGATGTTAGCAACCTCACTACATAATTATTTTCCTCTGCTTAAGTCCAGAACTTCAACTTTCTCACTTAAATAAAGCACTTGATGGCTTCTCTTTGGTGTATCTGAATTGTGATCATCACTGGTTGTTTACTTTGGGTCCATTATTAAGTAAAATTAGGGTTGCATAAAGCACTGCAATTTTGAGACAATAGCTCTGGTAACAGAGAATGCTACCAAATGACCAGTGGAAGGGGTACTGCATATAATGTGGACACGCTTCACTAAGGGGTGATTCATGTTTCAGGATGATAACGTTGGACCAGAGCAGAAACATGAGATTTCATCATGCTCCTCAGAATGGAGAGCAATCTAAATATTATAAATTGTTTAGTGAATCATCCACTTGTAATTTTGGGGCCACAATTTGACCACAGGTTACTAAAACCATAGAAAATGAAACTGGATAAGGGGAGCCTGCTGTATATGTAATATATGCCTCGTATACAAATTTAACATACATTTGTCCTATGTGCATTTAACAAGTTTACTTAACATATATATTTTGCATACATATGTGTGTATATATACATTTGCATATATATGTATGTATATACATTTATATATATATACATGCAAAGAGAGTAAGATGGACAGAGGGTACGAGGGAGAGAGAGAGAGAAAGAGAGAGAGAGATGGAGGGTGGGGGGAGAGAAAGAGAAAAAGAGAGAGACAGAGAGAAAGTTACTGGGTGACAAAAATTCAAAAGGGATCTGGAAACAATCCTCAATCCCCAGAAATTTACATTGTCAGTTTTTATGTGAATGGCTAACATTGCTCTTTTGCCAGCACAATGAGGATGAAAGCAATGTTAGTAATTTTTTTAATCTCTGCAGAAGTTTTAATGACTGCTATCCCTAGCCTTCATTTATTTATCTCCTTTGGAATTTGAATGATTTACTGTGATGATGACTGAATGTCTATACTTACTTAATAATGTCACCTACAGTAAGGATGCAGCAAATAAAAAGCACTATCAAGGACTGGAATAATTAGGACATCCTGTTTTTCTACAAGAAGAAAAGCAAATGATCACTAAAATCATTTGGTTGGAGTTTAAAGTTAAAAACAAGCATGTTTTCACTAACAGTCATTCTAGAAGTACAGTATCACCATTCTTTCACCATTATGATATGCACAAGTAACACTTCAGTGAACACCTAAAAAGTCAACATGGGGAATGAAATGTTTGATTTTGTCTTTATAGTTTTGTGGCAAAACTTGAAATCCTGACTCTAGTCAAATATAATATTCCTGTCCCTTGTATCCAGTATTATAAGCCTGAAAATCAAGCAAGCTCCTCTCCTGACCCCGGTACTCGCTGGAAATCAACAGTGGGATTTAGCAGACAGGGCGCTCAGCATGGGAGTTGAATTCTTTCTTTCTTCTTTCCTTTTTTAATATGAGTGTAGTTACTTCCCATTTATTCATAAATTATGTATGTCTCTTCCAATATCTAAGTGGCTAAGCCACAACCAGTAATTAAGCTATCCTATCACTAAAAATAAAATAATTTTTCTTTTTTGTTTGCTATAGTATTTCTTCAGGACCCCCTCTTCTTCTTTTTCTACACTAATCAGTGAGGCGAGAAGTTGATGATAAGTTTTGGTGTTTACTAATCATCATGACACACCACAGACCTCATAAATGACAGCAGTAGCATTAGAATAAAGCACATATATGAAAAATTTAGATTTTATTTATAATATCTTACTTTATAATTTAAACAAACTGGTCTGAAGGACTGATAGCTTTTTATGGATATCAACAAATTAACAAGAAAAATACACATTGTCTATTATGGGAATGATATTAAAATAGCATGCTTGACATGTAACATTATACTGCCAAAATATGTCACAAAAATCAGGATTATGCATGTGCAAAAGGCTGCTTCAAGAAAAATCAGATTCAAAAATTAAGTCTTATGAGACTCCATTTTAAGATGACATACTAGAGGAGAGATTAATCAATGTTTCTCATAAATGAACCAACTTATTGCATAATTACAACTATATCGAATCATTATGGAAAGTATAGGGAGTAATATAATCTCTCTCTCTCTCTCTTTTTTTTTTTTTTTTGGACAGCTCACCTCAGACTAAAATTAGCTTGAAAGTAAATTTCATTGAGTTGTCTGGTTGTATCTGACCATAAAATACGAGTTAATGCTATTTAAAAAAAAAATTCTGGATTCAGACACATGGCTGTCTGGAATAAATATAGGGTTTTATTTTTTTAATGCAATTACTCAGTGTTCATTTAATGTTTGATTCAGGCCATAGCAATTTCCCCTTTAAGCATTTGTGAAGTAGTTTGTGAACATGCTTGCAGTAGTATACTTGTGTGCAAAAATCAAACATAAAAACTGATCACATGCTCACAGCTGGAAACTGTGTCAGGCTTTATTCAGTAAGGTATCAGGCATTATCATTTAGTGCTCCCACAGCAGGAGGAAAAATGGTGGCACAGAGGAGAACGATCACATCAGACACACTCCAGGGTTTCCTTTCCCTACATTGTTCCTCTCCCAAATGTAACTCTTTAAATTTTAAATAGGAAAAGAACACACAGAATCATTGCTCAGAAAAAAAAAAAAAAAAAAAATGGATTAAGGAGTGAATATGCATGGGGAAGGCCACAGCAAAACAAAAAGGAAAACATTTTTCATTAAATAAGTGAATTTTAAAAAGTTTGACTTATACTTTAATGTATGCTTAAGACCTAAAGAGGCACATACATCAAAAAGGGTTTGAAGAGCTACTTCAGTTCAGATAGAGTAATTTTATACTATGCTCTGTTTTATAATTGTTGATCATGAGCAAGTTATCCCTCAGTAACCAAATGCAAATGTACTCAAGAATAGCTCATTGATGAGGTTTTGTCTTATAAACCTATACTTATCAGATACAATATATATTAAGATAATTGAAACACAATACAATACAATACACAGTAAGATAATTGAAAGAGTTGAAGATACATGAATTGAAACACAGCTTATATTTCATTTTCCAAAGAAGAAATCAACCCTATTATCTCATTCAGTTTCCTCATAGAAAATTATAATTTAGGAATTAATTTTAAACTTTCACTTTTTATTAGTCCTTGTTTAATGCAAAAATACCATCATTATGGTGAGAAATATATTATTACATCACTAGGTTTATTTTATCAGAAAATCAAAATTCATAAAACAGGTAGTTTCACAAAGTGTAAAAATTTCTGAAGGCAGAGCAATCAATGTCAAAGATAGCGAGCGGTCAATGGTTTTACGACTAACCCCTGAAGGTCTACAGAGGCCAGGGCATTTAGTATCTTCTCCTTCACCATATCTGTAGCATCCACTACTCATCTGATTGACACCATAGTCATTCTTGTCTTACTTTGCAATGTAAACTACTGAGCAGCCCTTTGAGCCTCAAATGCTTACCTACCTACCCTGCTTTTGATAACTTGGGAAATACTATTAGCATGCAACAACTAAGAGGAAACACAGATTGCCATCCATCCATTTAACCTTCTATAAATTCCCTGAGATTAGAAATGAATCAACCCCATCCCTAACATTCATTTTGAAAAATTATAAAATTCTAATGTGCTTTTCACATGACTTTGTCTCAAGTGCAGAAATTAATAGACAAACAGATTAATTAGGTGGTTCAAGTAAATATTAAATAAAATATAGATGTGATGTCTAGCTTCCAGAATGCACAGCTGTGCTTTCCATCAGCTCCTATCCTGAGCTGTGCATGTGTGCATGGGTAGTGCTATGTATGAGAACATGTATATAAGAATATATAAGACATACATATATATATATATGTATGTGTGTGAATATATACACACACATGCATATGCATATTTGCATATATAAATATCCTTTGAATTTTTTATATTTTTTCCTATAACCAGAAAAATATAATAAATAAATCTGTGGGCCCAAATAGAAAAAGGAACAAACAGAATATGTGCATTTTCTTTTTAAACAGGGAATCAGATCAGCCTAACAAGATGTTTCCCTGAAATATTGGCCTCAAATGAGTCCATTCAGCCATGGCAAGGAGAGGTTTCCAGCCAAAACATTTAATTAGTGCCCAATTAAGACAGCCAGAATGATGTGAAGTCCGGGCTCTGGCCGCGTGCTCGCCTCAGGATGGGTAAGCAGCTTAAGTGAGTCTAGTCTGACTAAAAGCTGTCAACTGTCAAACTGTCAGTGGCCATATGGGTCAGGCAGCATCTCTCTGAAGAATTCGGCTTGTCCACTCATCAGGGGAAAAATACCTCCAACACCATTGAGTTGACAAATACCCAGCAGCTTTTCAAAGTAGGAAGGAATTGGAGCTATGGTCCGATTAAAGAAAAAACTCTGTCGTGTCCCCTTTTAAACTTTACTGGCACCCTGTCAGCTATAGAAAAAGGTCCAAACTCCTTAACATGGCAGATAACACCCCAGTCTAATTATCTGTCCTCATCTCTCACCTCTCCTTTTCTCTGCCTTTCTCCTGGAGCAATGTTAAACTGCTTGATACTCAGTTCATATGCACATTGCTCTTTCTAGGCTCCAAAACTTTGCTAATGCTGTACCCTCCACCAACAATATCATTCTTTTTCTCCCACCACTCCTCCTCCAACACTTCTCTCTCCAACTATCCCCTTTTTTATTAAACTCGGGAGTCAGCTGCCATAGAAAGACTTTCCTACTGAAACCCCTCCACCTGTACCTCAAACAAGGCTGGAGATGCCTCTCCTAGGCTCTCATAAACCCCCAGTGTGGAGCACAGATCTTAATCCATACGATTATCACCTTAGACACTTTATGAGCCCAGTTTCCCTTCTTGACTCTATATACCTTGACAGTTAGGAATGTGTCTTCTCTGCTTTCAACATTCCAATACCAGGGACACTGAAAGTTCCTAACGTTTATTCCTACCCAATCAAAAAATTAAACATGAAATAACCAAGTTAAAACCAATCTCACTCCATGTTTATTTTACTTTATTTTATTTTTGCTTTAAAATATCCCCTTTTAGGCAAGCAAATATCACCATGTAATTGGATTCATTTGCCTTACAGAAAGCCAATACAAGAGCCACTGCAGCCCTACTGCTCCTCCTACACCCTGTCACTGGTCACACAATACCCACAAGCCACACATAAGGCAGAGGTACTTGGGATTAGAGTCCATTGTCGGGAGATGTGATATAGCTCAGCAGCATAAGTGCATGCCTGGCAAGTGCAAGGTCCTGAGTTCGATTCTGAGTACCAAAAGAAAAAAAAAATGAACAATGGAGTCCCTTGTGGGATTAGGCAGAATACTACCTAATGGAGGAATGTACCAAGAACTAAAATCAAATGATCTTTAAAAAAATTACCACAATTTTTCTGGATATAATGCCACATGCCTATTATCCTAGCACTCACTCAGGAGGCTGAGGCAGGAGGATTGTGAGTTCAAGGCCAGCCTGCACTACAAAAAGAATTTGGTCAGCCAGACTACATAGCAAGACCTGTCCAAAAAGAATAAAAGAAAGAAAGAAAGAAAGAAAGAAAGAAAGAAAGAAAGAAAGAAAGAAAGAAAGAAGAAAGAAAGAAGAAAGAAAGAAAGAAAGAAAGAAAGAAAGAAAGAAAGAAGAAAGAAAGAAAGAAAAAAAGTACTACTTTTTAAAAATTGTCAGTGTAGTTTTATTTCTTATATTCCATATATTCTCATGGGAGATGTTGATAATGAAAAAGGCCCTGCATATGTGGAACAGAGTGGTATATAGGTCTCTCTGTACCTCTTAATTTTACTCAGAACCTAAAACTTCTCTTTTAAAAAATGATTTTTTCCATCATTCAAAAATAGAGAAATAATAAACATTTAAGGAAATAGTTATGCTTAACCTAATTTAAATATTGTGCAATGCAAGCGTGTATTAAAACAATACCTCATACACCATTTATATACTATTTTTATGTATAAATTAAAAATAAAAACAATCCAACAATTTTTAAAGTCTTGTTGAAAAGTATTTGAAGGTAGATGTGGTGGCACATTCCTATAATCCCAGTATTTGGGAGGCTGAGGCAGAAGGATCAAGAGTTCAAGGCCAGTTTGGACTACATAGTAAGATTCTGTCACACTAACACAAATACACACACACACACACACACACACACACACACAAAGGAAGGATACAGAGTCACTAAGTTTAGAAGGGACTCTTCGGGTGCCTCCAACCCTGTAAGAGGCAGCGTTGTCCAAAGCCACAGTGGTGATCCAGACAAAGCAGTTGCTTTCTCTCTGCACTGTAGCTCCAACACATCAGCAGACAGCAGCTACTCAACTTTTCCTGCAAAAGCAGAAGCAACCAGAAGTACCAAGGATGGCTATGACCTCTACCATCTGCAGGAGGAGTTTCTGAGTTTTTATGAAGAGATATAAGGAACACTATGTGGCAGGATGGGGCTTCCATGTCCTTTTTCACCTGCTTTTCTGTCCTTCCTTTGCACTGTTCCTTTCCTGGGAGGAGGGTATTTGGCAGTAGGATCCAAAAGACAGAGAGTGTGTTATTCCAATAAAGTATAGGATGTCAAATGACAAGAGGGAGAGAGAGAGACAGAGATAAAGAAAGGGAATCAAAGGTGGGGGAAGAAAAGGAAGCATGATAGAGTTCAGGCACACAGCAAACAGGAGCAAGCTATTTTCTGGCCTACCTGAAAGGATCATATAATATGCAAAACCTAACAGCCCAAGGGCCTGCTGCTACCTTTCAGTCATACCCTAGAAAGAAAATCGTATGGAATATATTGACTAGGAAACAGAATTTTGAAGATGAACAGAAATATAAATAAAGAACAACTAGACACTAGGAAGAAAAGAGGAAAGGAGACTGAAGGAGAGAGACCCCGATGCCTGTCTGATGTATAGGGACTAATTCCTTAGAAAAAGTAAAACTGGTAAAATGAACTACGGATGTGCTCATATCCTTGAATATATAACAGGCAGTTTTTTTGTTCTCTTGACAATACTATTCATTCATCACAGCTAAAATACAGGTGTTACATAGAGAAATAAGGTCCCTGAAATTTATTTTGCTCCTTGCTGGAAAGAATATGGGAGGAGGTACAAAAGAGCTTCCTTTTTCCTTTTTCAGGGAGCATTCCTTCCCTAACTGAAAGAAGAGATGTATACTGTATTTCAAGTAGTCCTTAATTTAAGTATTCGTATCTTGCAACACACAGAACAAGACAGAAAATGATCCATATAGGACTGTTTACTCTTACACAAGCAAAGTGAAACAAGACGTTGCCATTAATTCCTTTCAAAATACCTTCCCTCACTTTAAACACACCCATCATCTTTTCCATCCTTTCTGAAGCAGTTCTGGAAATCCTTCTTCATGGGTGTCTTTATCAGGTGTGATGAAAAATATAGTCAATGCTGCTGCTAAGTTCTACCCAGCAGAAAGGCAAGTTCATAAAAACATTATTGTGTGTCTTTGTTGACATGATTCACTGGAACTAGTACCATATGACTTCTGGTTCTTTCCCAAAGTCAAAGTGACCATGAAAGGTAAAGATTTTGAGGTGAGTCAAGACACTGAGGCAGCCAAGACAACACGACTAAAGACATTCACAAAAGAAGAATCCGAGAACTGCTTCAGAAAGTGGCAAGAATGATAAGTGTGTTTGAAGTAAGAGGGAACACTTTGAGGAGAACTAATGATAATATGTCTTTTACTGTAATAATTTTGGTTATTTAAACATTCTCAGCCGGGCGTGGTGGCGCACGACTTTAATCCCAGCACTCGGGAGGCTGACGTAGGCGGAGCGTTGTGAGTTCGAGGCCAGCTTGGGCTACAACGCGAGCACAAGGCTGGCCTGAGCTACATAGTGCGACCCTGCCTCAAAAAAACCAGGGCTGGGAGCTTGGCTCAGTGCCTTAAGCGCCTGCCCTGGCAGGTGCGAGGTTGTGAGTTCCATCCCCGGTGCCGCAAAAAAAAAAAAAAAAAAAAATTCTCCATAGAAGTATTGGGCAAATGGTGATGAAACTAAGCTTCTATAAATATTGATGTCCCAATAAATATGCATAGAAATAAACTAGGTTAATAATTCCTAAGGGAGCACCTGACTCATGAAATCTGTGTATCAAAGGTATTAATTCTCTTACTCATTTCAAATATACGTTTTGGGAATTGCTTTGAGAAACTATAGATAAGTGCTATTCTTTACTAGAAGGACAAGAGAACAAACCTATATCACTCTCCCATATCTACAGTACTGAGACAAATGCAAAATACGAATCCATACATAAGACTCATATAAAAATGACATCAATTTGAAATACATATAAAAGTTTAATAATCTAAAATATGACTATGCAAAGTAAATACTTAAGGAGTGGTTGAATTTTGACGAAGAAAGCCCTACCAAATTTTACCAAGAGTAGATTTAACAAACCAGGTCACTAAGGACTAGGGATAAAAGTGAATATGAAAAATTCAGCTGATTTTGGACTTGGCCATTAAGTGCAACTAATGAAATTCCTAGAGAGAAGTCTGATTATATATTATGTGATGATGGCACTGAGACAGGCAGCATGCACAGTGGAGAATGCAGGAAAAATACTGATGAAATGGAGTCAGAGATATTTGGGGACAACTTTCATTGGCTAAAGCTATGATCTAGATCCATGTACCCTAAAGGCCTATGTGTTACAGGCTCAGTACCCAAGGTGGCACTAGTGGGAGGTGGTGGAACCTATAGGAGGTAGGGCTTTACTGCAGGTTCTTAGGTTACAGGGGGAAGGTCCTTAAAGGGGATTGTGGGACTCTGGTCTTCACTCTCTCTTTTGCTTCCTGACTCCATAAGGGGAGCTGTTTTGCTCTGCCATGCACTCCTGCCATGATACACTGCCTCACCACAACCCCAAATTAATAGAGCCAAAAGAATATGGACTGAAACCTCCAAAACTGTGAGGCAAATTAAACCCTTTCTCTGAATGAGTTAAAGATCTCAAATATTTTGTTACACCAGTGTAAGCTGACTAATTCAGCTAACATCTGTAGTTCTATTTTTTGGCCTTTTTTGTTGTTGTCATTGGTACATATTTCCCTTCCACTTTGTACTCATGCCCAGATTCAAAGTGATGGCTTCATAATAAAAAAAAAATAAATAATTAAGGAAACCAAGAAAAGATCCAAAAGATATGCCAAGAAAGGTTATAAGCTTGGCTCCAGATCTCTAGTGAGAGACAGAAAATAGGTCTGAATTTGCCTGCCTGGATGGCTGGAAGGCAGTGACAGACATCCAATTATAAAGCTCAGGGGGCATTTTTTCTTGCCACTAGTAGAAGCCAGGTTGCCTGGCATTCACATTTTAATATATTTCTTTTTATTCCTAGGTATCAAGAAATAGCAATGCACTCTCATCCATGCACCTTATTATCTAGGGCTTAAATGTACACATATGTTCCCACAGACCTTTCTTTACCATCAAGAATGAGTAGGGCTTGGGGAATACCTGGTCTTCTACATTCTTAACACTCTGGAATACTGTGGTTCTGACTTTTCCAGCTGCAATTATATGTCCTTCAACTCTTATCTCTATCCTTCAAGATATGACCAGTGAGCAAGGTGAAAGAACATAGAACAGTTCATATACAGAGGCTGTTATTTTAAATTCATGGACCACAGTTTTCTACAGTTTATAAAATGTCTTCATGACTATTACTTCATTTGTTTCTCACACAGCCCTCCATAGCAAGCAAAGTAAAAATTGTTATCATCATGTAAACAAGATAAGAGCTCAGAGGTGCTACCTGCCTAGTCCTTGGTCACATAGCTGGTACACTGTCTCACTGAGACTGGAACTGGACCCCTTAGTCATGCAGACACAGAGTTCCAGGAACAAAAGACTGAGCTCCAGAGATAGCTAGGACCTCAGGTACTTTCTGAAAGATAAAAGATGTAAATCCCCAAACCTGAAAGGGGCTTAGAAAATATCAAAGTTCAAGTCCCTCATCTATATAGATAAGGTCTAGTTTGATTGAATTATTGACTTAGAATTATCCATCAAATTCATATAAAAGTAGCTTTCTTAACTCCCAGTTCAGTGTGCTTTTCCACCCTCCATGAATTCCTTTATTCAGTCTACTGTAAACCAAACACAAAGGCATTCTGGATAGGACGTCAGTGAAACAGGTTAGGATCCACTTACCCTTACCAAATAAGTTGGAATTTGATCAAATATTCAGTGAAACTGAGATCTGCAAATGAGTTAACTAGAGATTGCCTCTTATGAAATGTAAAATGCTATAAAGAGTGCCGCAAAGTAGAAAAAAGCACCAAATCCAGAATTAGCAGGTCTTCATTTGCCTTCTAACTCTGCCCTTTCCTACAGAATGATTGCGGAAGCAGTGGTTCAGTGTCTTTATTTGCAATATACATGCAATATAACAACCCTATTTCACTGGGTTGTTAAAAGGAGGCACTGAGATAATAGGTGTGATAGTCCACTGCAAATGATGAAAGGTATTTTCAATCTTTTGTGAGAGTTTGCTTCTAACTGCCCTTCCTTTCCCTTGAGTTTTATATTGTTTATGTGGCCCACTCTAGCTGTCAAGTGTGAAGATGAGGAGCCATAATGTAGTCATACCCAGATTAGACTTTAAAAGGATCCAGATTGTCCTTTTTTCACACAGATACTTAAAGAAAAAAAAATAGAGTAAGAAATATTGGTATTCCAGAGAACAGAGCTAACATTACCTTTGGAAGGTTAAAAAAACAATACCTAATAAATGACTTTACCTCTATAACTATAAGCCACACAAGAGACTGTCATATATAATATGACTAAGGAAATTTGGGGATATCTAAATTTTAAAGGAATATGGATATTCCTCATTGAGCCAAAACTGAAAGAAGCAAGAAAAATACATGAATTCCCAAATTAAAAGGATAGAGGTGTCTCAAGCCCCATCCAAATTAGAGAACATTTAAAGATCTGAGTTCCAACAGATCTGTTCCAACAGATTTGTTTGTAGACAAATCAATAAGGTTTAATAGACTCATGAATTTGAGGACAATGGTTTAAGACCAACATAAAGGCAGGTGTGATGTCTGATGCCTGTGATCTCAGCACTCTGGGACTCTGAGGCATGGGGATCACTGATTCAAGCCCAGCACTAGCAATTTAGCAATTTAAGGGACACTAGGACTCAAAATAAGAAAATATAAAGGACTGGAGATGTAGCTCAGTGTTAAGGCCCTGGATTTAACCCCAGAACAAGAAGAAAAGAGAAGAGAAGACAGGAGAGGAGAGCAGAGAAGAAGAGAGGAAAGAAGAGGAGAGGAGAGGAGAGGCACAGACACAGACACACACAGAGACACACAAACACACACACAGACACACAGAGACAGAAACAGAGAGACACAGAGAGAAGAAAGAAGAAAAAGATAAATTCACCCACTCTGAGGCCTGGTTTAGCAACAAAAACCCACTCTTAAACTTTGACTTTTAATTAAATAAAATTTACCTGCAAGAAACATGTAAACTTCTGGCACAATGCCCAATCTTGTTGGAAGTGAGTAAATAGCATTAATGATCTCATGAATTTTATGTGAACCTGAATAGTAAATAGTCAATCATCTTGACTTAGTCACTGTGGGAATAGAAAGGAAGGAAACTAGACCTCAGTCAAACCTCATGTTCCCTCTTTAGAATCTCTCATGTCTACAACTTGAAATTTATAGCATTGTTGCCACAGGGACCTGCAAACAGATCAGTTTACCAATGACAACACTTAATCTGAGTGGAAAAAATGTTTCTGATGAGGTTCAGAAAACATTGCCCCAAATGCTATGCACCTTGACACACCGAAAACTGCAGAAGTAGAGGTCTCCAGTCCTGTACCCACCTCCTTTCTTCTGAAAAGCAGGTCATAAATCTAGGAAAGATTTTTTTGCCTTCCTTGAAGCAGCTCTTGAGACCCTCATGTGAGAGGTGCCCTCCCTAAATACAGAGAAAAAGAACATCCTTGTCCTTGAAAATGAAGGGTCACAGCAAAGAATCTGAACAGACCTTACTGCTTCCCTCAGCTTATTAACATTAGATCATACACATTGTCCTAACATATTTCTCTATGACTATCTACCCTTCATCAAACCTAGTACAAAAAAACACAGGCATAACTGATTCTTTAGGGTTACACTTCCCTGTAAAAGCATCTGCGTTATGTAAAACTTATATAAATATGTATGCTTTTCTCTTACTAATCTTTTTTTATAGGCAACTTAGCCATTAGCCTGTATTATTCAAAAGGGCTCCACCTTTTCCTGTGCCCATGTGAATAAGAACTCAACCTAAAAACAAACTAACTCAATTTACCTTTTGAAAATACTTTTGGGGGCCAGGGATATAGTTCAGTGGCACAAGAGCCTGCCTGGCAAGCACTAGGGTCCTGAGTTCAATCCTTGGTACAAAAAAAAAAAGAAAGAAAGAAAGAAAGAAAAGAAAAAGAAAATACTTTTGGAAAAAGAAGAAAAAATACAGTTGACAATATATATTAACCATTTTTTAAAATATAGTACTGTTCTTTAGTAAGTATAAGTTCAACCCAATTTTTTCTTGTTCTCAAGGCATTTCTAAAAATGTCTGAAAGAAGAAACAATGAGGAAGTACATAAAAGCATAAATTCAGTATCAGTCTACATTGCTAAAGGTAAAAGAGTAAATGCATATATTCTACAAAAAAAAAATTTCAGCTAAGGTGGCTTGAATTAAAGGAATATATTACCTTTCAATTAAGCAGGAAACTCAATTATTCAAAATTACCTATTCACTGTGCTTTTCAGTTAATGAAGACTTTGGAAAATTCAATAGTCATTTCAGGGTTGGGGTATAGATTAGTAGTACAGCACTTGCCTAGGCTCTGAGTTCAATCCCCAGCACAACAAAATAAAACAAAAAATAAGTATACATCAGAGTCTGTCATGAAGATAACATCCAACTCCTATAGAATATATTATTCAGAGAATTTTTTTCAATTGTTATTGTGAACACTATTTCAGCAGCAGTCTGGAGTTGGAGTGGTGGCATTCTAGTGATCAGTCTTAAATTCTTGCAGGATGGGAACACAAGGTTGGACAGGAAAGATGGTAAAGATGCACCACAATAAGAAATCAGAAATTCCTTCCTTGAACTTCTTAATTCTGGCCAATTGCTGGTTGCCATTGCATTAATCTAATTATAACTCTTTCCTACTGATTTTTAAAATACATGAAATGACTAGGAAAAAATAGCAACTTGTAAAAATCAAAGGGTTCCACAGTTAATGTTACATTCAAAGGTAATTACTTAACACAGGCAAAGCTGAACTGCACAACCTGCAATTCTGCAACTTTCTATAGGTTCTTTTGCTTTTACTTTAAATAAAAGAAATTCCTTTCATTTTGTCAAGAAAACTTTTCTCTACCTCACTACTGCCTGACAAGGGAACAGATGGCAATTTAAGGGGAGAATTTATGAGAGCCACAATCTTAATGTTGCATAAAGGAAAGAAAAAGACTCGCATCAAAACCACTGACAAATGTACTTGCTAATATTAATGCACTCCCCATTCATCCAATATGCTTCCTAATTGCTTTTCTGTACATAATAATGTGGCACCTGCTGCTCAACATTGCAAACGCATCAGGATTTCTCCAAAGTCAAACAGCTCTGCAACTGGCCCTCTCCCAGTGATAAATGTAGAGCACTGTATCACGCACAGTTCCTGTCAGTGGCATAATTAAAATTTTATACTTACAGAAAAAGATAGTAAACAATCAGTTCTTAAATGGATTCACAAGAGGAACTCTTGTTACAGTCAACTTTATAATTAGTATGCATCATGTACTGCTAATATATCCATGACAAGAAAATAGAAAAAAAAATTAGAAACTTGAGTTATTCCCATTAATGTAATGTTAAACTACTTTAAAAAAAAAAGAAAGAAAGAAAAGAAAATAATCTACTGTTACTGTATTATTGCATTAAGAGCATACTGTTCCCTCTGTATGACTTGTCTATGCCTCCTCAAGTGACAATGAGAATGATATTAGAGAAGGATGGATAAAACTTTTTATGCATACAATGCACACACATCTATGAAACCATGACTCAAAATTCCATACATTATGTGGTAGAGGGGTGAGAAAATTATGGCTTGCAGGCCAAACCCAGCCCCACAGATTGTTTCTGCAAAGCTTATGAACTGACAATGATTTTACATTTTTAAGTGGTTAATACAAAAATCAGAGAAGAGTAATATTTTAGGTCTCACAAAAATTATATGAGATTCAAATATCTGTGTCCATAAGTAAAGTTGCATCAGAACACAACCATCTTCATTCACTTACCTACTGTCTATCTCTGCCTTCTTGTAGAGTTGAGTGGTTCCAATTGAGACTGTCTAGTCTGCAAAGTGTAAAATATTTACTGTCTGGTCCTGTACAGAAAGAGTTTGTTGACCCCTGACCTAAACCATTTGTACTCTATAAATCTACTTAATTGGAAGTTCTAGTTATTTATATGTGTATGCACACCTAAATAATTAGTGATCAATGAGATAAAAGTAGGGTTATAGCAAGCTTATATCTGTGTGTGTGCACATGTGTGTGTGAAAGGTTAAAAATTATAATTCTAAGTATAATTTAAAATTAATGTCTGAGTTGTGATGAAAATCTAATTATATTAATTAACTATCTGGGCTTTTATCTCAGTTATAATTATATCTCACAAATTTAGTGCTACACTTTTGTATCTAAATATTTTATGTTCCTTATGTCTGTGAAAAATCCGTTTCACTAAAGATCAAAACAACCAAACGACAGCAAAATAATAATTATGACTTACTTTTTGGCTATCATTCAATATTGAACTAATAAGACATGTAGTAAAATATGACCACTATTTTTTTTTGATAAAGCTAGGACCAAGGTAAAAAAAAAGAATGCTATTTGATAAAATTGCTTGGACCACATCTACACACACATGAATGCATGTAAAACTCATGAAATCTGAATAATGTCAATGGGTGGTGTCAGTTCCTATCTGAAACTAGAGTTACATATCACATGGTACCAATCAGAAGAAACTAGATGAGAAGAATGTGAAATTTTTGTGTAATAATTTTGCAACTTCCAATAATCACTAAATAAATAATATTTCAAAACAAAAATATTTTTAAAGTTATTCGAGAATAAATACCTTCTTTGGACAACGTGTTTAGTTTTATCTGATATGAAATTAAAATTTTACCTGGATTTTAAAAAAGTTAACAGAGAAAAAGAAAATAATGAGAGTCAAAGAGAGAGAAGCAAATAGATGCAGAGATTTCTACACCCTTCCTAATGAAATGAGGCTGAAACAAATCAATCAGTTTAATTCTTTCTGATCAATACAATGGGAGTGGGGCGAGGTGGGGGAATCAGACAGGCAGATTATTTGGTTTGGTGAACTGCACCTATTTGGCTGGTTGACCATTTTTGCTCTTTGTGGGTTACCCCCCAAGTTCCCCCTCAGTATGTCTGGCCCGTGGGGCCTGATGACTGTCTCTATGCTCCTGTTGCCCTTCTTTTCATGTCCCTCAAATACATTCCTATTTGCCAGACCCTTTCCTTTATTGTGCAATTACCATCTTTTACATCTAGATGAAAATCCTTTTCTTTACAGCTAAAAGCTGAAAGAGAAGGGAATTTGAATCTAGAGGATTTTCGCTTGCTTTGCTTCACCAGGAAAGCATGCCCCATATGATGTAGTGCCTTTTTAAAATTGCTATTCCTTTGAGCAAACAGTATTAATTCCAAGACTTTTTAAAAGTGGGGGAGAACTACCTGTGAATATAAATAAAGTGACAAATTCCACAACTAAAGATCTCAGGGAGATTAAGTTTAAATCAGAGGCACAGATGCAGATAAAATAATTTGTATCATGAATGAAAATGTTACACACTAAACTCCTAGGAAAAACAAAACCCTTTTCTTGAAGATAAAACTGCATAAAAATTGCTTCTGTGAGTGAGGAAATAAAGTATGTTTTTAGTTTTCATGCCAAGAAGAAGATGAGATTCATTTTTATACCAGCTCTACAAAGGCTTGCGAGCAACCTGCTTAGAATACAATAGACGGGATTTAAATTTTCTTTTCCTTTACGTGGCTTGCTCATTTGCATGCTAGGCCCCAGAATGGTCTTCTCTCTCTCTGCCATTTCACAGAAACACTGCGATCTGAGCGCTGGGAGCAACTGAAAGGTTCAAGGGTGCTTGTGAGTTCAGCAGAAAGCTCTTTTATCAGTGTATTTGCAAGGGAAAAATGTAGTCCCTTCCCCACTGCATTGGGCAACTTTTCCTTTGAGGGACAGCTTCAAAAATCTCTTCCCCAGAAACACCTTTCAGCCCAGAAAGTGCTCTGGATTCCTGAAAAACACAGAAGCAAACTCACCATGGGGACTGCTAACGAACACAGACAAAATTAGTGGTACCTTAGATGGATTTTAGAAAAAGGATCACTCTGCCCTTCTGCACCTTGGTGTCTGTTTCTCAAATTTCTTCATTTAAAAAATTAGACATGGTTGTTATTCAAGTTTATAAGAGTCCAAGGGGACTAATACATGGAAAGAAGGTATTCAGGCTTTCCTACTCACCTTAGGACGATTAAATGGCCCCAAATATCCAGCCCATTGACTAACAACTTAAGAGCGAAATAAGCGCAGGACATTTTGTAGCTCAAATAGAATGTATCAATCCAATGCAATGATGGCAGTCAGTTTTTAAAGCCTAGACAGCTCATTCCCATCATAAAAAGACACGCTGTATATAGAGAAACACTCCCTCATTGCTGTATAAAGATCTCAGATGTGACACCAACGAAATAATAAAAGGACACATTCATCAACAGACTTAAAACTACAGGTTATTCTCTGTAACTGACAGACAACAGTTCCTAGGAACTGAAAGAGGCTGGGATGGCATTCCTATGTAAATAAGAGGGAGTGGTGCTGAAGTGTTGCTTTTTCCAGCATTGCAAGAGCCCTCACAGCAGGAAATGTTTTATTGTAATGCAAATGTATTTGATTTCCTCCAAAATCCCCTTTCACTGTCTTTCCTGTCTGAATGTATCATCACACCATATTTGCAATTCTATTAAGCACCATTTTATATTAGCCTAATTTACGTAACCTGCCTAATAGGAATCGGAAATGTTACAGTTATTTTACTGGATCCAATTAGTATTTCATTGTTTTAGCCTGAGCACAATATTGTACAATAGTCCTCAATACTCAGCTAAATGGGATAGGATGTACTCCACGTAATACGATAAATGGAAGCATATGTTTTAAGCTAATTAAAACGCAGTTAAAATCTGCCTGAACTGAAACCAATTGCATTCTTTAATATCTGGTGAGTGACTACTTTTTTAAAATCTAATAAAGAAATGTCGTATCATGGTGAACTTAAGAAAAAAAAACACAAAAGTTAAGTACTGAAAATAGCTGGACTAAATTACTAGTGCACTGTTTCCTGGAAACACATTTTCTCTTTTTTACTATTCATACGATGACAAAGAGTGAGTTTTTCCCAAGTTAAATACACAAATTCACAAAATAAGGAAACATTGTTTAAATATATCAGTTCAGGAAAGGCTGAGGTATAATTTTTGTATTCTCACAAATAAAAATAAAGTTTCTTATTTCTTTCTTAATTTAGCATCTGTTCAATTTTAAGAAATATATCAAGTTCTACATTTTGAACTCATCAGAATATATTTAGCAAAAAAAGTTACATAATTCTAACTAAGAAAATTTTACAATAATGATTTTTCAAATGTACCACAAGTAACATAAATAATGTGGTGGAATTATATTTGGGGATGCCACATGTATAAAGGAAACTAATCTGTTGTATTAAAATTATGAAAATAATAGTAACCATTCTAGTTATTAAGAGTATATAAATGCTATATATATATAAATGTTACTTATATGTAATTCCTTACAATGAAGAAAAATCTTTTTTCTTTTATTTCAGAATTTTGCTACTAAGCTCAAATTGAGCTGTTATGCTGTTTTTTATCTTGGTATTTTTCTTAAGAACCACAGGCTATGCTGAAATGTAACTCAAAAATATCCACTTAGAACCTGGAAAGGAAAAGACTAAGTGACATGTAACCCAATTAAAAGCATATTTGCTTCTAATACTTTATAAGACACCTCTTAAACCCCATTTCAATGAAAAGAAAATAGTTTTTGAAATTGCAGCTTTGCCAAAAATAACGTTCAGAAAAAAAGAAAATACATGTGAAAGATTTTTCATACATTAAAGGAAAGGTAAAAGTTTAATGTTTAGCAAAATATCCAATGCAGTATTTGGTGGGAAAAAATCGTATCTTTTCACTTCTGACAGTATGAAAGTGAACTCCAGGGCTGGCTGCAGATTAACAGTAGTATTACGACGGCTGCACTAAACATGAGAGGGTGTTTTATGTCATTTCTTTCGACTTTGCCATTAACTCCATAACAGCTGGCATCGAATATACTAAATTGTGATATAATGAGCTTGTATATTGCTAGCAATTACAGAGTTAAGTTGAATAAATCCTTGGGGTACAAAATAAGTGTGCTTTACACCTGACAATAAATCAAAGGTGATGTTTGCCTTAATTTAAAATTGCCTAAGATCATATATAAAAATCAACAAAAAATATTGTGATTGAAAGCACATCTCAAAATTTGCCAGTTTCAACTATATCCATTTCATATATGTTTATGACATCTGTCATCCTGATCTATTATTAAACACTTTTTATGCACTGCTGAGTTACAAAGTATGTTTCTGATAACTATACTTCTAAATTTGGAAGTTCAAATTGTGAATGCTATATATCTTGATTTCCTGGTCAATGTATACATTTGAACAGAAACTAGATAACCAGACCATAATATTCATTTAAAAGATGATACCAGAAAGGAAATGCTTTTAGAAAAATAATAGAATTAAATGTCTGAGGACTATATAAGAATATGTCATGAATTAATACATAGCACAAATTAATTTTGCTCTAATTAATTTTTGAAAAACATAATTTATAAAAATACAATTTGAAGCATACATAATGAACTATGTCCAAAATTAATCTGGACAGCATCTGCAGTTAGACAAACATTCCAATAGCCAGGGGCTGGGATTTGATTTCTTACCATGAAAATACACACAGCAAATTAGATAAGGGGGTTAGAACGGGTACCAATACAGGAACCCTTCCATACACACGCGCACACACACACACACACACACACAAGTATTAAAAGTTAAAGCCAGGCGGGGTGGCACACACCTTTAAACCCAGCACTCAGGAGGCTGAGGTAGGTGGAGCGTTGTGAGTTCGAGGCCAGCTTGGGCTACAGTGTGAGCACAAGGCCAGCCTGAGCTACATAGTGCGACCCTGCCTCAAAAAATTAGGGCTGGGAATTTGGCTCAGTGACTTAAGTGCCTGTCTGGCAGGCATGAGGCTGTGAGTTCAATCCCCAGTGCCAAAAAAAAAGTTAAAATAAAACCCATGGAACCTATGGTTTACCATAGAGCAGAAAGTAATTTTAGGAAATGATTACAAGTAGACTTTGACTTTGAGGAGGGAAATAAACTGATAGTTCTACTTTCCATTCTGAATATTTTTAGAGATAGGAAAAGACTTTCAAAATGTAAAATGTGACATTTTCCCACCTTGGACATTCCATGTATTAAATGAATCTATTATATACCCTAAAATATTTTGGTGATCTGAAAGGTACAAGCCCATCTTATGCGAATGATAGAAGCCTTAATATATCCATCCCAAAAAACAGACTGGATATTTTAAAACAATGACCAATGTCATCATTGCCTCATTTCCTATAGAATAAATTTGTATTATCGAGTATAAATGTACATAGATTCAAAGTGCTGAACCAGATCATTGCTAAAAGAACTAAGTTTACTGGCAGGACAGACTTTAAATTGAAGCAGAAAATTGAGAAATACAGCAATTAACCATTATATTCTTGGTCACTGGCAGTATCCAAATTATGACATCTGCCATATTGACTATTTCTATGAAGAAATTTGAGAAATACCATCTGTGTGAAAGCCTCTCTGACTGTCCCCCACCCTTTTCCCTTGCAGCAGGTCATAAAAGTTTGGAAGGATTCTGTGACCTGTACTGAAGCAAGTTGGAAGACCCTCATGCAAGAGGGGACTTCCTTATAACCACAGAAAAGGAGCAGCATCCTTCTCCCTGAAAATACAGTCACAGAAACACTGAACAAACATGCTGCTAAGTTCCCCCCATAGTTTGTTAGGTCCTATGCACTTTGTCAAACTATTTCTTCAAGACTGTCATCTCTTCACCAAACCTAGTATAAATACTAAGGTTCCATTGTCTCTTTGGGTCTTCATTTCCTTATGAAGGCTTACAGAAAATTTACATTAAATCCATCTGCATGCATTTGTTAATCTGTGTTTGGTTACAGCAACCCCAAAGAATCTAACATGAGACAAAGGCAAAGATATTTTTCCTCTCCTTTATTGTTTGCTTCTCAGAACTTGAGCGGGTAGAAACAAGGATGAAAATGTGACGTCTAAAATGAGATTTTTTTTAAAAATTCAGAAGAAATATTCTATTCTTTTTAAAGGCACAACCAAGGTGTTAACCAACAATAAGATCAAAGTTGCCATTTAAAGCATTAGGTATTAAGGTGCATGCAGTACAAGGGCTAGTGGTCATTCAACATCTGAAAATCACACAGGCTGCTGTGTCAACAACTGAACTCAACTGAATACCTATTCAGGCACGGGTATGGTCGAGAGTAAGAGCATGTCTGCACAACTAACAGAAATGTTACACAGTTACTTCCACATGCAGGACAAAACAAAACGCAAGAACCGTCATTCAGCATTCTCAACCCCTTTTTAGTGAGCTGTGCACTGATCCAAAGGATTAGCTTATGCGGTAACCAAAACTGATGGTTCAGAGGGCTGAAATGACCACAAAGACAGATTTGGGGACATTACCTGCAAATCTTTTACTGAGGCACATGTTCACAGACCCATTTTACAACCACAAAAACAGAATCTATGGACCAAAAGGGAAAAAAATAAGGTAAGGGGTGCTAATGAAAATCGTTTATCAAATGGTCTTCATCTGATTAGTATCATGAAAAATTTTAGAATACCCTAAGTACTTCTGCTTGCCCAGCACATCTAAGAATTGCATCTCAGAACGCCCCTGCAACTTTTTTTTTTGTAGTGCTAAGGACAAAACCCAAGATTCCTCTACCCATGAGCTACAGTCACAATCCTTTTCATTTTCTAATTTTTTTTTAAATTTATTTGTGTGTGTATGTGGCACTGGGAATTGAACTCACAACCTCGTGTCATTTTCTATTTTATGATGGGGTCTCACTAAATTTCCCAGGTTGGCCTCAAATTTAGTGATCAGGCTATTTCACCCTCCTGTGTAGTTGGGATTACAGGAGTCCACCACAACACCCACTTAACTCTGCCACTCTGTAAATTTGTTTTAATACTGCTAATAATAATCAATACAGACAAAGACAATATTGCAGGAAAAAAAGGAAAGACCATCTCCAACTGACCTGGGAACAAGACACGACTTTTGGCATCTCACTTTACAAAACGTCTACCACGATGTCTTAAATGATTAAATAATCTATTGACCAACATGCCCATCAATCTCTTAAATTTAAACAGGACATTAATTTCTTTTTTACTGTTAACTCACAAGAGTTAAGAACCCCATAGGCTGGCATTTTTTGTTTCAGTGGCCAAAGCTTCCAATAGGACAAGCCACTATCTTTTATTCTGAGAAGTGGATTTGTGGGCAGATGACAAGGTGCTAATGAGGAGCTAATGTCCCTGCAGCTGGCAAACTGCCAACCTCAGGACCGGAGGATTAGCGCATTTGTCTACATTAGCCCCGCACAAAGGAGGGAGGGGCTAGGGGAAGACCAACTCCAGGTTGAATAACTTGACTCACAATGGATTTTGTGTTCCATTCCTATGGAAAGGTACTATTTCAGGGCAATCATGCACTTTTCCTAGGTAACATAGCTAGTTGTCCCATGGATACACTTGACCTGGTTCTTACTGTGGAATAACTTAGTTAAAATAGAAAAGTTCAGAGCCTGCCCCACCTCATCACCAACTCTGGATATAATCATATTAATGAGAAACCAGGTGAAATTTCTTGTCTATGTTACATTCATTCATCATAAATGTAAAGTCGGTTTATACAAGTGTCTAGCTGAATCACTTCTTGAATTCCAAATTTACTTTTAAAGAGAAGATCACTTTGTTTTCTAATTTTTCCATAAAAAATTCACATCATGAGCTTCCAAGCCAGGCAGCTGATTGGGGAAGGAAAAAAAAAATTCCACAGAGACCTGAAATTTCAATAGAATCATACCGCCTGAGCAGAATATATCTGAGGCACCTCCACCTGAGCCACTTTCACTCAGGTCTCCCTGACACTCATTTCAATAACAATTATCCTTCTACCTTTTAAAATCTCATACACATGTTTATTAATGTAGATTTTTACTTACAGACAAAAAAAAAAAAAAAAAAAAAAAACAAGCAAGGGTACTTTGAATGGAAATACGGGTTTGGAAGGTTTACAATAAATATACAGTTTTTCCCTTGGAAATATTTTTAAAAGCTTCATGAAAATAAATATTACTAACAGGCTAAATAA
This sequence comes from Dasyprocta punctata, assembly GCA_004363535.1. NCBI lineage: Eukaryota > Metazoa > Chordata > Mammalia > Rodentia > Dasyproctidae > Dasyprocta > Dasyprocta punctata. The sequence goes on from RJWM01001190.1 coordinate 157,270, forward strand.
TAATCCTAAACTGAACATCTAGACAGTTACTTCATATTATTTCAGGCATTTTGTCTCTTATATAGACATAAGATACATGTTTATCATATGCATTTTAATTATGTAGTCTATATAAACTCGTTTCACTCATGGGGGCAATTTGATTTGGTAACTGAAGATCACAAGACACAGGCGCACACACAGGTGCGCGCACACACACACACGAGTCCCTGATTGGCTATGTAACCTGTACCATGAAAATTACCACAGCGTCTTCTAATTGTAATTCTGAATTCCACCCTTGCCCTGTTGTTCTCCAGACAGCAGTCAGTTGGATCTCCCAGAAACAGACTGGAAATCATGTTGTATCCTAACCTTGCAAGATCTGTCTTTGGCTTCCTTCTCTTCACTCATCTCTTTTCCAACTTTCACCCTACTTACCAAGTTTCAATTCCATTCTGGGTTCTTCAAAACAGAACACAAGGTTTCCATCTCAGGACTTTCAGAACTGCTGTTCAGTGTGCTTGCAATGTCCTTCCCAAAGGCAGCCTAGCTGGCTCTTTTTCATTCTTTAGATCTGATCTTAATTGCCCCCTCAAAGAGTCCCCTCTTCCTGCTCTGTCAATTTCTCTTTCCTGTTCTCTTGTTCACTGCTCTATTTCTCCTTCCACAACATTTAACTGCAACATTGACTTTATTCAAAGAGGTTTTATTTGGTTTTGCTTGCCTGTTTTTTTTCTTCACTAGACAAACATGAGTCTTCCTCGCTGATGTATCCCCAGGGCCTAGCAAGTAGGTACGCTCAGTAGATACTCAGTAACTATTTGTTCAATGAATGAATGCATATAAAATATTAAATAAAGCCTAAAGCATTTTAGGTTGTAAATTGTAATCTATGTCATTCATAGAGACATTTTTTTCTTTAATTTGTTAAAGAATATTTGAGTTTTGGACAAAAGAAATATACTAAGTAGAATTACTTATACATTGTCTATTCCACTTTACTTCTATATTGGCACCAGGTATCCTATTGAAAATTCTTTCACAGCTTCTGAGAGAATAATAAAACTGTTAATATTAACTGTTACTATGAACACCTTTCAAAACATTTACATTAACTCATTTAACTCCCAACCTGTAGAGGAGGAATTGGAAGCACTTAAGAGATATATAACCTACCTAGGGGCATACAGCCAAGCACTGGAGACCTGGGTTTGAATCGAGATGCTCCAGTTGCAGAGACCATACTAATAACCACCATAATATGTCATCACCCATGTTTTAGAGCTCACAAGGCCACTTACAAAAAATTACCTAAGGGTTGCAATTTCTTGTTCTATATGCATACAAGAACAAATGAAGGGCAAATAAATAAAAGTAGACATAGAATCATGATATAGTTCAAGTTTAGGGTGGTTGATCATCAATTCCCCCTCTTTTAGATGGATCTGAATTGCAAACTCCTTTTTACCCTTTCACCACAATCCATTAAAGTATTGCTGTGCTCAAATCCTGAATAGTATAGCTCTAATACCTTATGACCTTTGCCTTCCTCTGGCCCTGGTTAGGCTTGAACACTCATAGCTCTCCTTCCCTTATTTCTCAATATTTCTCATCAACAAAATGACAATGGCTAGTGTTGACATCATGATTATCTACCGCTTCTAATTAAACTCAAAGAGGATATCAGATCAAGGAGATATAATACAGGAACAATTGCTCACGCGGCTACATGGAAATCGCAGTGTGCGTGTGTGTGTGTGTGTGTGTGTGTGTCTTTCAGAAGATGGCTGACACCAGTTGAGAAAATGGCCTTAAGAAGCACAGACAACTAATGAAAGAAACATTCAACAAATAGGTAAAAGTCAAATAGTACTTATGATAGACCAACACTCACTTCTTGAAGATGAAGGCAGGTGTGATCCCACATGAAGACTTTAAAATATTAACCATATTATCAGTTGACAGCCAAAGGGCATGAATTGAGTCAGCAGAAATTTTTGTGAAGGCACAGACAGAATGGTTCCATAATAATGATGAAAACTGGAAGAAGAAAAGGATCAGGAAAAGTAGTAAGATCTCAGGAAAACATTATTTTCCATGTAGTTGCTGGCTCCACTAGTGTGAATTTTATCTGATGAACAATGTAGGCTCAAAAAATAAATATTTGGGTGACTGCAGGTAATATCTGAGTTAGCTAATACTACCGGTGCCTAAGTTGCACATATTATTTAAAATTTTAATAGTATGACTCTACTCTTAATAGTATAAAAGTTGATCCTTTTACCAGAAGTGGACAAACTTTTTCCTAAGAAGTGAAATAGTAAATATTTTAGTGCTATCATTGTGGTACAAAAGCAGCTCTAAAGCAATAATACAGAAGAAGAGGATGTAGAGATGAGTGGCTGTGGTTGTTTTCCAATAAAACTTTAGTTTTCGATGCTGAAAGCTCAATGTCATCATTTTTATGTGTGATGAAATATTATATAACTTTTGATTTTGTCGCAACTATTTAAAACTAAAACAAAAAAATTATTAATTTGTAGGCTATACATAAACAAAAGACATGATTTGTCCCAAAGACCACAGTATGCCAGCAATCACCTTTTACAATTACAAGGTGGGGAGCACTCATAATAAAACAAACTCTAAGATATACTCTTGAAAGGAAATCAATCCCTTGGAATGCCAGCCTTCTTAAATGTATAAATTATACCTCCTATAAAATTTGTATATCATCTTCGAATATTTTACTCAGGTATAGTACACATGTGGAAAAATGTACACCTCTATGGATTCTCACAAAACTAACACAATCATGTAACTGGAACGCAGATCAAGTAAAAGAAGAGGATCTAGAACCTCCCTTTGTGCTCCTCACTTTTCAATCACCAACATCCTGACTTCTATGCACAAAGACTGGGGATATTTTTGCAGTTTTTTTTTTTTGGTATGCTGATTTACTTTTAAAAATTGTGGGATAAAGTATGGTTATACAACAAAAAAGAAAATTAGTTGCTGTCACTGAAACTCATGTACTTGAAACTACATGATCATAGACTCTAGAAATGGAAGACATTTTAGAGAACGTTCATATTTACATCCTCATACCAGATTCCCAGAGTAATATAGCTAATATGCTTCTACTTCAATTGTCAATCCAAATATTAGATATGTATCAGGCATATGTGCATTTAGTCAAAATCTATACATTGATAATATTTGCATCAATAATACTAACAATGAGTAAAATAAATTTCTAGTTATATTATTGTCAAAGCTATCTTTCATTTTCATTACATATTTGACAGAACTCTGAATTATTTATTTTACACTGAACATCTAGGACTGGTCAATAATTTTCATTGCTTGCATTGCTAATAAAGATGAAGGTCTTTACATCAATTTCCAAATGATTAGCCTTAATGACAAAATACAAGTGATTTTATTAACTCTTTATTTTGCTACATATACTAAGATTTGTGCAACTTTTAGCTGTATTATCAACTAAATATAAAATAACAATTTGCTAATTTTATTAAAATTACAACAAAAAAAACTTTTTAAAAAAGTATGCCAAAATTAAACATTTTAACAATCTGGTAACAGCACAGGAATCTTTTAAAAATGTGCTACATTTCCAAACTCAAATATAAATATGAGAGCAGTTATATAAAAGGTAATGTGGCAGCTGTGGAATTGTTTTCTAACACTACTTCATATAACCTCCTATGCAACACCTTTTTTCTCCACTCCTCTCAAACACCCCATGAATGTTTTCACCAGGAAAGGATCTACATTAACAGGATCTTTGTGTTTATTTTATCAAGCAAATTAAAATGTATTATTATTTAAGTATAAACAGCAATGTGTATTTTGTCCCAGAATAGCTCATTAGTATTTCTTAGTCTAAAAATAGACTAATTCTGAATATTTGGATATTGGATAAAACTACACAGCACTTTACTATGTTGTTATCCTTGTATGTGACCTTGACCTTACCAAATTACCTTAAACCTCAGAAAAACGTAAAGTTTCCTCATTCAAAATGTAAAACTGTGAATTTTCTTTCCAGCACTAAATTAATCTAAGAACATGAAACTACACACTGTCTAAGCCAAAGAATTCTCCTTTCCAGAAATGCCTGAATATAGCAAAGAATTAACAGTTTAAAACCAATTTTCCTGAAATGCTGTGAATTTATCTAATAATTCAGAAGCTAAATATTAAAACATTTCAACATTAAGAAGTGGTTCTTCTAATAGAAAACAAAAACAAAAACACTCTCCAAACAGTTAAAGTTTCCAATTACTGGCAAAGAAATTTTGTCAACTAGCCATCTTTAAAAAGTGAAATTTTTGTAGCTGGCCAATACTGAACAGTGTAAATTCAGTCCAATTGATAGCATAATAACAAGGTGGGCAGTCTCAAGCTATTACATTCAATGGGATTGAGTCCCTAAGGATGGCTATGACTGGGTCCCATTGAAAGTAATGGAGTAAACAACCACATGCCCTTATTTTCAAGCAGAGCCCATACTACCCATAATCACACAGAAATATAAATCTGCACTGACTCATCAGCATGAAGAGTGAAAATGTAAAAGGATTTCAAAGCTACAAATGTGTCCCATGAGACCAAATCAAAGAAACAAAACAAAACTTATGGTTTCCTCTATCAAAGTAAAAATGTGATTAGTAGAAGTATGCAAGTCCAGAACTCAGGCTAATGAAGCATGACCCTGGGCATGGGTGCTTATCATTCTCCTATTTTCTTTCAAGCAGTGGTTGACAAGCTGTTAATTGTTATAAATAATCATTTCTGTCCCTGTGTTTTTTTCGGTCCCATTTTTACTGCTAAATATTGATAACCTAGAGAAAACATTTTTACCCTAAGATCATAGTTGGTCAACCTCACCAGGTAGACACTTACACCACTGAACTAAACCCCTGGCCTGTAGTTGGTCAGATTGATTACTAATAAACTTTCCTCTTCTGCCTTAGCACATCTATGTTGATTTCCCCAACAAGTAGAAAAATTCAATCTTGAATTCTTTTCGCATCGACGTAGATAGAATTCCAAGAAAACCTGTGTTGTAGACATGATAAGAGTCTGCCAAATTTTCTTCACTTCATTTCGTTTTATTGGGAACTTCCTTTGAGCAAGATGTTTACTCACCTACTCTTTCAAATTTACTCTCAAGCCTAACATTTCAAGAGATTGGAACTACTGACCCAATCCAAAAATGGACAACTGAGATGAATACACTTATCAGATGAAGAAATACAAATGGCAAATAAATACATGAAAAAATATTCAATATCATTAGTCATTCAAGAAATGCAAACTAAAACAACACTGAGATTCCATCTCACTCCAAAAAGAATGGCTATCATCAAGAAATCAACCAGTAACACATGCTGGCGGGGCGATGAGGAAAAAGGAATCCTTCTTCACTGTTATTAGGAGTGTGGCCTGGTACAACCATTGTGGAAATCAGTGTGGAGATTCCTCAAAAAACTAGGATTAGAGGTTTCATTTGATTCAGCTACTTCTCTTCTGGGTGTTTTCCCAGAAGAATTAAAAACATCATACCACAGGGATATATGTGCACCTATGTTTATGGCAGCACAATTTGTAACAGCTAAATCCTGGAAACAACCCAAATGCCCCTCATTTATGAAATGAGTAAAAAAGATGTGGTATTTTTAAACAATGGAATACTACTCAGCTATAAAGAAGGATATACTTGAGGCTTTTATAGGTAAATGGATGCAACTTGAGACAATAATCATAAGTAAAATAAATCAGACTTGCCTGGGTAAACATCAAATTGTCTCCCTAGTGTAAGAAACTGAAACAATAACTAAGATCCAAATAACAATGTGTATCTATACAATAGATATAGTGAAAGGGAATGAAACTGCTCAAAAAGAAAGAACAACTGGAATGATTGAAAGGAGAAAAGAAGCAAGGGAAAAGAAAAGATTATATATATATATGATAATTACATATATTGTATATATTATAATTATATTACTAATTTATTTTAGTTCACTGAAAAGAAATGTTTGTGCCTACATTGTCTGATTAATTTTTATGCCTATATTTTATAATCTGAGCAACTACTTTAAAGATAATAATACTCAATATATTAACAATTATTCATTGCCCATTATCTGTTATGAAATTCTCTATCATTGTTCTTACTGCTCTTTCTCTTTAAAATAAAAATAAATAAATAAAATAAAAATTTTCATCTGGAAAAGGCAAGTTAATCTCAGCTACCCTTGGTTATTTGTGTGCTTTTCATTTGTTTTAACTTTTTCTCTTTAGTAATCTCATTTATAAAGTGAAACTAAGTAATAATAACAATAACAATAATAATAATAATAACAATTAGGGTCATAACTTGGGTCCTTTTGAAAATCCTTAAAATTCAAAAACCACTATAGTATATAATTTCCTTCAGGAAACGCAATAATGTAAGAGAAAAATTTAAGCAACTTCCTCAGACCCTAATAATCCAATAACTACCAACTTTAGGACATTTAAATAAATTCTACCATTTGTAATTTTCTCTTTTATCTGAAGTTTCCATTTTTACTGAAGAATAGTTCTGACTCTTAGAAACAGCTTCATGAGTCTTCTCTTGAACAAGACTCTTCTTTCTTTTTGGTTATTTTTCAGTTACACACTTCAGCCAGAGAGCAATGCAATACTGCTGTCTTAATTTTCTAAGTAAGATTCATCCTTTTCTAAGAATTCTTCATTTCTACCATAGCACTCAATTTTTCTCTAGAGAATGTTCTTTTTCACAGTTAAAAAATGTAACATATATTTAAATCACAAAATTTCCTGGTGATGAGAACAACAAAGTCAAATGAAAGTGGATGTTATGATATTAGTCTGCTGCATTCATACTCTGAGCACCTTCCACCACAACCTAGCCTCGCAGAAAAATTCAGACTACTTTTCAGTGTAATCGAAAGTCCTATATGCAGTTGACCTTTAGGGATACTCATGAGGAGTCCTAATTGTATTATAACTCGTTTACAAATGTTAAGGTTCTCCTTACTAGAGCTATCTGTCTGATTTTGAAAGGATCAAACAAGACAGTCTACAAGGTGAAATACTGGAAACAATGCTGAAGCTGTAAGACTATCAAACACCTTTCTCTTAGTTCCTCCTCTAACATCATTATGATTAATATGGCTTTAGAAGATAAAAGGAAGAAAACCTCTAGACTGCTTGTCACACTAATTGTAAACTCAACATTCCAGGACACCAGTTAGTCCTTAATAATTAATGACAGTTCCAGAGAAAGGAAAAGCAAAAGCTTCTCCTTGGGTACCATCTGTGTTCCCTTCCATTAACTCATTTCCGCCTCTGTGGAAATTTGCCTTTTCTTTTCCTAAATGACTCCTTCAATTTATTTCTTAAAACTGGGAGCAAACATTCTCTCCTGGTGCAACAAGTATTGGCACACTCTTGCTTTCACCTGTTTTTCTTCCTTGCATTCTTGTATGGCTCAGCTACATGTACCACCACTATGTCCACTGCTTATTTCTCCATGTTCTACCTCCATTTTCCTGGATCCTTGCGAATTCCAGGAGTGCCTCACATTTTCTTGAGCATGCCTTGTGGTGTCCGTGTGCTGATCAAATTTGGCTCTTTAGCACATAGTTCAAAAACCTAAAAAAACATAAGTCAGTTCTTAAAAGGGGTCTGTCCTAGAAGGAAAAGTAAAAAAGAAAATAATTTTTATGTGAAAATTAATTTCGAGTGTATGAAAAGATAAAAGTAGAAAATCATCAGTATTCCATTTCAGCATGGGAATGCTTCTTTGCTTTTCACAGCCCACCAGTGTCCTACAAAATACAGAGTAAACCATACCTTAACCTCTAAAAGACACATGAGGCTTTCAGAAAAAGCATCTGCATGAGTCTAGCTCTCTAAATTGAAACTATACATTCAGATTTCAGGTCTATTTTCAAAAATATTTCCTAAAATATGTGTTCATAGTTACACAAAACATGCACATTGGTTTCCAGTATTATTTGGCAATCTATAGAATTTTCTAAAATAATAATTTTAATTCTTTAATGTATCAGCAAAGTAGGAATTCCATAAAGAAAATATGAAAGTTAAAATGCCATTTGTACCATAAAAAGAATGTTTAGAAATTAAAAAAAGAAGGCCTTTAATAATTATAACAACAAATTATTATTCTGAACAGAGACCATTTCACTTACTAGTTGAGAAAAACACAAAAACCTCTTTTTCATTTTTTTGCTGGGCAGGAATCAAACTTGGCCTCATACCTGTTAGGCAATGTTCTACCCCTGAGCTACACACCTAGCCCTTCTGTTCCACCTAACTGTATCTCAATCTTTTCTCTGGCTTTCAAAAATAATTCCCTTTCGGTCACATTATTTGCCTGCAGTATTTTGGACATACTGTCAATCTATCTTTAATATTTATGTGTTTCAAAAAAGCCCAAAGAATACAGCTGAACAATGGGAAATAATTTAAACTGCGTGTGCAAATTGCCATGAAGAAATGAAGAGGAAACTGTGTCAAAACAGAACGTTCATATTATAATAAAAAAAGAAAGGAATGATTTTCAATGCATACAGACTTCACTGAAAATATTTTAATCCCACAAGGCTGAACTCTGAGGATGTCACCATGCTTGTGAAAACTCATGTAGCACAGACACTCTCTCTCCCTACCAGCACTTAATAATAGATAAATATGATCTTTTGAGGAGCATCAGGGACAATTTTTAGGAATTGTTTCGGCTTTGTCCACTGCAGGCAATGGCACTGGCATGTCTTCTGTTCTGTATTTGCCATATAACCCCAGAATTTTTCCTAGTTGTCATCTTTATTTGAAACAGTCTAAACACTATAGACAATTTTAAACTTGAAAGTACTAGGTAGGTGATGATATTACCAACTAAGTGTGGATAGGTTTAAGCAAGCTTAAGAGCATTAAC
>RJWM01001191.1:0-165506 GCA_004363535.1 Dasyprocta punctata
CTCCTCCGAGGTCAGGACCCCGGAAGGCAGTCCATACTTGCGTCCTGATCTGTGCCTGCGCTGCTCAGGCCGGGCGGCCCGGGCCGGGCCCCACGAGGGGCCCTCTCGTTCTCCTCCGAGGTCAGGACCCCGGAAGGCAGTCCATACTTGCGTCCTGATCTGTGCCTGTGCTGCTCAGGCCGGGCGGCCCGGGCTGGGCCCCGCGAGGGGCCCTCTCGTTCTCCTCCGAGGTCAGGACCCTGGAAGGCAGTCCATACTTGCGTCCTGATCTGTGCCTGCGCCGCTCAGGCTGGGCGGCCCAGGCAGGGCCCCGCGAGGGGCCCTCTCGTTCTCTGATACTCTCCCTTTTGATAGCAAGAGGCCATTGGAAGATCCTGGTACTGGGCTCAGCTCTCCTGTTAACCCACCCTGTGAGCTGGAGGGCATCTCTGTACAGCTCTGGGCCCCAGAGCTTCCCTGGTAATGGGTGGGTTCAATGAACTTCAAAGTGTGGTACCCAGACCAGCAACAACAGCTCTCCCTGAAAACTTGTTAGAAAAGCAAATTCTCAGGATCCAATCTAGAGCCACTAAATCAGGAATCATGGGTGAGACCCAGCAGTTTGTAGTACACTGAGTACTTCAGGTGGTTCTGATATATGTAATGATCAGAGAACCTCTGGGTTAGGAGATCGCAAGCTCCCTCTCATCTGCTTTCTGAGATTCTAGCACCTTCTCATCCCACATGATTAAAACTGATAGTCAATTAATTGAAGAAAGAGTCTGTTAACACTGAGAAAATGCCACTTGAATATTTTCATTTTTATGAAAGGAGGACAATCTTTTGATGTAAGGTCATGACCTGTTTCTGAGGCTGATTCTCCTAGTTGGATATCTATGACAGCTATTTTGCATAAACTATACCCCCATGCATGGTCTAAGATTTTCAGGTTTCTTAGAGTAAAAACTAAAGACTTTGAAGAGGAGCCTGACTTTTTCATTTTAGTGATTTACCTTCAAGTATTTCCAATTGTGAGATTTGTCCGTTTGCATAAAAATAATAAAACAACATTGGTGATATTTAATTAAATTATGTCATTATGATAACAATAACTGGAATGAACAAGCTTGGGGGCAAATTAAACAGGTGGGAAGTGAAGTCCTGGCGCACAAGTTGGTCCCTTATTTATCACTTGGCCGTGGACATCAACTGCTGTGTTTTATTGGAGATAAAGAACATTGGTGCATGTAGAGAGATGGTTGAGTAGAAATTGAATAAGACAGCGTCTCCTGTCTTATTATTGAAAGTTCCTCCTTACCAGCACTCTTGTCTTCTGTGTTCTCTTTCATTGCATTCTTGACACACATTTAATTCAAATGCTTCATCTAATGCTGAGCTCTTAACAAAAGCAGCTTTTCTGGTCTCCATATCTCCCACACTTACCTCCCACTGTCTGCAAAGAATATCTGCTTACAGAAATCATGTTGTTCCTTTTCTTAGCAGGGTGGCACGTAAAGAATGCTGGCTTAAGGAGCCAAACCTGGTTTGAGCGTCAGTCTACTATTTCTAGTTATGAGTCATTGGGCAACTAACTCATTTAATTACTCTAGCCCTTTCCCTCAAAGAGAAGTACAAGTACAACTGCTGGCACACACATTTCAGAGTGTTGTGACAGCAAGGGGCCAAAGTGTTTTGAGACCTGAAAAAAAGCTCTGCAAGTTTTTCTATCATTTGATTGAGCCCAGTATTTTTAGCCCAGTACCCAGCAATATGATACTAAATTATCTTGCTAGCTTTTTCTCAAAGCTCCTGAAAATGTCCTTTCCACCCAGGTGAGACTGCCCCACACAAGAGGTCATTCACAAACCCAAGTATTTCCCTACTTTCATGGCTTTGAACAGTACCCCCTCAGGTGTCTTTTTCCTGCCCCTAAACTTCCCTTCTGTGTACGCATTGGATTGAGGACCAACTTCCTCGTGCAGAGGTGATTCGATGACTCAGCTGACTAATTCCATTTGAGTGGGAGGTCATTGACCCACAAAGATGGTGAACTCTAGCAAGTCAAAGCAAGCTGCCCCCTTCCTCCTAAGAGCCAGTTCAGAAGAGAACAGAAGGTTTCTAATCAAAGAGGAAAGCTGAGTTATAATTTCTCACAGCTATAGACAGGGCTTTGAACACTTTCAAAGCAGAGAAGAGAGGTATTTTGTTCTGATAGCCTGCGGCTTACCTAGCAATGACACTTTTCCTTATTCTACTGGGGCAGTGTTGCACAATTGTCAATGGAATTTAGTACAACACAGACTAGGTGACAGTAGGTCTTACTGGATCATCAATTTTGTGGATATCTGATGGTTGGATTACTCTTGAGACAAGCCAGGTTTTGAGGAGCTGAGCAGCCAGGCACAAGTAAGCCTCAAATAATTTTACAATATGTAGATTAAAGGTCAATCACACTGTCAAAAATCAGTTGGTTGTCACCATGTGATTTTATTTCTGGGTTCTGTATTCTGTTCCATTGGTCTAAGTATCTGTGTTATGCCAATATAATTCTGGGTTTTGTATTCTGTTCCATTGGTCTAAGTATCTGCGTTATACCAATATAATGCTGTTTTGGTTGCTATAGCTTTGTGGTATATTTGAAGTCAGGTAGTGTGATGCCTCCAGCTTTGTTCTTTTTGCTCAAGATTTAGTTTTGGTTTTAAATGACTTTTGTGCAGACATAAGAAGTTTAGAATCATTTTTCCTATTTCTGTGAAGTTTGTTACTGGTATTTTGTTGGGTATTGCATTGAACCTGTAGATTTCTTTGGGTAATATGGACATTACTAATTCTTCCAGTCCATGAATACATTATTCCATTTATTTGTGTCTTCCTTGTTTTCTTTCATCAATGTTTTACAGTTTTTAGTGTGGTGATATTTTATATCATTGGTTAAGTTCATCTCTGTCATTTGGGACAACATAGATGAACCTAGAAGACATTATGTTAAGTGAAATAAGTCAGGTGCAGAAAGACAAATATTGCATGATATTGCTCAGATGTGGAGGAAGAAAAGTTGATAGCAGATGTGGAGGAATAAAATTGATAGCAGAATGGCAGTTACCAGAGGCTGGGTGCTGGAGGAATGGGAGAAAGGGAAAAAGGCAGATGTTAGTCATTGGATGTAGAGTTACTATCTTGGTTACTTTTCACTCGTTGCTGAGACAAAACACCTGACACCCAAAATGAAGGAATGACAGGTTTATTTATCTTACAGCTTTTGGAGGTTTCAGTCCATAATCAGCTGGCTTCAAGTCAGGGTGGCATGGCCCTGGGGCAACACTTCAAGGCAGCAGCCAAGCAAAAGCAGCCAGAGTAAAAAGGGGCAACAGCAAGCCTCTTCTCCTCCCTTATATGGTACACAGGACACCCCCTACTTCAGGGCAGGTGTAGTATTCACAAATCTCCTTGCCTTCCTTTGTGAAGGATGATAATATTTACAAAGTAAGAACCCTGGCTCCCTGCTGAGTCTCTCTGTTAAACTTTTGACCTTCTCAAATTGACACAATGAACAGGTAACTGCTTGGGCTCTACACCCCAGGATGTAGAGTTGCAGAGTTACTTAATTAAGCTTCTAGACTTCTCAAGTTGACACAGTGTATAAACCATAACAGTTACTGTTAGATAGGAAGAGTATATTCTGGTGTCCCTGCTGTCTGCTTGCTCTATCATCTTTAGCATTTGTCTTTCATTGCACAATGGTGGTCTTTAAGTACTGCTCTTTTTCTCAGCAGGAAGAGGGTATATAGAAGACCATTTGAGCGACTCCCCTTGAATGCAGAATGATTGCTGCAAATTGATTATATCAAGACTTATGTCCATATACTGATATGTACAGAGATGACTATGATATTTCCTTCTCTCTTCAATTGGCTCTAAATGTTGCAAATAAGGTACTGGTATGTAATTTCTGAAGCCACCAGACAGTCTCCTGTTTCCTTGCATAGTGATCAGTGTAAAAGATATGAGCACAGTGGGATGGCAGAGCCAGTCACCTCCAGGAATGTCAAAATGGGTGTGAGCCTCAAGATAAAGAGGCTATGAGTCCCCAGGGCACAAAAGTTTACATGTCCGAAACTGAAGCAATGGCCTCCAAAACCAATTCAGTTGCTACCTTAATTGAATTATACAGATTGATTCCTCTGCATGTCATTATCACTGTATTTTGCAAAGATGCTTTTCTCCCTACCTGGCTAGCCAGCTTAAAGTTACCCATGTAGTTTCTGCCATCCTCACTGTCACTCACCCTCGAGCTACCCCCTTTTTCACAAGATAATAAGTTCTGGGAGAGGCCTAGGATCAGGGCCTTTGTCCACATGTCCTCACCCTTGACTGCCCTTAACTTTGAATATGTCTTGGTGTCTTTACTCTCACTGTTGGTTGCATTGGAGGTGTAGATTGGAATTAACTTGCTGGGATTCCAATAATGTGTCAATGAGATTACAAATACAACTTTTTGGATTGTGAGGAAAGCAGAGAAAGAGATTACAATACTTGGATTACCGTACTCAATATTTGGGATTATCATAAGGGTAAGGAGATGAAGCATGTGACAGAGTCTGTTCCTTTTAAAAATTTTCCCTGGAAGCAGGGTTGTATTTATCAGCAGCTTATGTCCAGCGTTCTTTATAATTGGTGCTTATTTATTTTTAATATTACCCTTGCTCAGTAACTTCTGCTTTATGGTATTGCCTACAACTGGGTTGCATAACACATTTACCTGGAAGGATGTCTGGGAAATTTCTTACCCTTTCCCGGACACATCACCACCCCAAACAAGAGAGGGCTACTATCAGAAGAGGCAAGAATAGGTATTGAGTGGTCAGTCAATAAAGTCTCCCGTGACCCCTAAATTCAAATGTGTGCATAACCTCTGAATTGCACCACTCAGGTTTATATTTAAAGCCTTAGTCTTCAACTATTTTGGGGTCAATCAAGTAACCACAGAGAGAAAGTGTCATTTTAACATGACATTTTTGGGGGATGTTTCAGGACATATATCCTCCCAAAGCCAGTTTAAATACCACAACCTCTACACAACCCCACTCATGCCATCATTCTCCTCGACACTTAACTGCTTGCCTTGTTCACTTGGCATCAATCCACAACCAACATGCAAATTCAGTAGAGGATAGGATCACATTTTCTTCTTTTGTATTCCCTGTGGGCTCCTAGACAGTGCTGAACATAGCCTAGCTGCATCTTGGATATTTATGGCTTCATCAAGCAGGAATGAAGACATGGAGGTAGCCTTGAGCTAGACTGGAACACAAGGCCGTAAGAAAGCTGTGTGTCTGGGTCTCGATCTGAGAAAGGAAGTAATGAGAGATAAAATTAGAAAGGCCATCCTTTCATCTGATCCTTTAATGTGTTTATTGCATATCTATCTTATGTCTGACAAAAATACAGCTGCCCCAGATTCCACATTCTGTTGACCTAAAAGCACAGATAGGCTCAAATACCGACAAGAGAGTTTTGCAAACGATCATGGTTCCAAATCCCCTGTAAATGTAACTGACACCTTCCAGCTACCTGATGTGCGGATGGAGCTCTATTGTCATTCCAATCACGGACTTTGTCTTTCACTGTCAAACATGTGACCTCGTTTACTTCTACATCTGCCCTTTGTGTGGGTGCAGCCACCATCTCCGGCTACATTTGAGGAGACATGGGCCCAGGGAGGTTTCAGGATGCTCCAGCCACGTGGCTGGCCGTTGACAGAGAGGGATTTCTACCCAGGGTGTAGGAGGGCCGCCTCATCCCTGCTCTCCAGCCTGTGATCCCTTCCAGGGTGAACTCCAATTGTCCAGCAGAATGATGATGCTGTCTCCTTGGAGGTAAGCAGAAGGCAGAGCGCATGTCCTGGGGCCTCCCAGCCTCTTACCTACATCCGGATCATTTTTTGTTGTTAAGTGAAGCAAAGAGGGTCAGGAGCCTGTGGGCAAATGCATAAGTCTTTCACACCTCCTAACTCTCACTGGGTACAGCTTTACCTTCACCATAGCTGGCTCAGCCTGGACACACAGACAGCACTGTGCATGGTGCAACAGCAACTGAATTTGCTGTTCCCCTTTCCAAGTACTTCCTCTAACGGATGGCTTTATCCAGTGCCCATACTCATCTCACTTTCTTGCTTGTGATGGGCAAGACTTCTGTGTTGTTCTCAGCTCTCTGGTGCCTTTGCATGGATAAGAGAGTCAATGATTGGAGCGTTTGTGGGGTGTCTACACTATGCCAGGGGCCAGCCCAGGGAGAATGACTGTGATTAACCCCAGGAATATCCCTGGCCTTGTGGAGGCTGAGCAATAAGCAGCAGGTTCATTCCACCAGGTAGCAAGGCTTTGAGGAAAAGTCAGAAAGTTAAGAGATTTTGATGCCTGGGACCAAAGGTCAGGACAATGCCAACCTTGCTACATAGTGGGATGCTTGGAAGGCAGGGTGCTGGCAACTGAGGGAGCATGAGGACTGACCCTATGGTACCCAGCACCTGAAGGTTCAGTGAGGTACCTGCCAACACATCCCCAAAACCACCAGGGTGGAAATGAACAGTTCAATGTCTTCATTAAAATCTTTTTACTAACTTTTATTTTAAAGATAGTAAAATCCAAGAACACATAACAGAACAAAGTCAATCAAAACAAAGCAGTGAAACTGGTACAGAACTTCAAAGCAAAATACTAGGAAAACAAAAGCTACTGTAGTATATCTTGTTATCTTCACAATAGTTGACCATTCCATCAGGTTTAGCAAAATCAAACCCAAAACAAAACAGAATAAAACAAATCAAAACAGGGCAACGCGCGGGCGCCACGCGGTACCAGCTTGCATCAAGGGAGATCTGATCCGCCTTCCGGGGATGGGGGCTCCGCCACCCCGGAGGTATCGTTTTGTTTTTGGTTCAATCCTACTACATCTGTTGGAATGGTCAGCTAATTTGAAGATAGCAAGGTATGTTATAGTAGCTATTGTACTCATATTATTGGTCTTCGAAGTTCTGTACCACTCCTACTGCTTTGTTTTGATTGACTTCATTTGTTACATTCTGTTATATTTTACTATCTTTAAAATAAAAAAAAACACAAATCAAAACAGAACATTGAATAAAGCAAAACAATTAATCAGAATAAAGCAAAACAGTGAGAACAATATTGGGCCTCAAAGACAAGACAGAAGACATATTTGCTACATTGCCAAGAGATGCTCAGACTGCTGGCTCCAGCCCTGTAAAATCAACCAAACAATACAAGCATTTAGTTGCTTTATGTACCTTAGTTGCTATCAACTTAGCTGGTCTTCGGCACCAGCAGGTTGCTTATGAGGGTTGGGGGTGGGGGTGGGGGGCTGTTGGTTCTCAACCCTCATGCCAGTAGGCTCATGGGAGGTGCTGACTTTCTCTTCCTGGAATCTGCGCTGCTCACACCGCTTACCAGGAAGCCTGGCTAGTTGTCTTCTGGTTGGAATCTCCCTTCTTCATTAAATTCTAAGCATGAAAATTTTGGGGGGAAAATTAAGATGAAGGTGGTGGCACATGGCTCTATTTCCAGCACTGGGGAGGCTGAGGGCAGAAGGACTGTGAGTTTGAGAACTTACACAGTAAGTTCAAGACCAGCCTGGGATGCAGCAAGACTGTCTCAACAAACAGACAAACCCCAAAACAAACAATAAGTATTTTTCTATTTCCCAAGACTGTAGGTACCATGAGTGGGCACTTAGACCGTCACTTCCTTGGTGCCTGGCTGCAGTGTATGGGCAGTAAATCCTTATTGAATGAACTGCTGAATAAACTTGAGAAGGCTTAGGTAATACACCTTCATGCACATTTCCATTTGTCTTTCCAGTGTAATGGCATCCATATGAGAAAATTATGATTATATGGTCTTGAATGTGTTCCCACGAAATTTATACATTGAAATCCAAACCCCAAGGTGAAGGTATTAGCAGGTGGGAATTTTGGAGGATGAGTATGCCATGGGGATGGAGTCTCATTAGTGGGATTGGTGCCCTTATACATGATCTGAGGCTGTCTCTCACCCCTTCCACCCTGGAAAGTCACAGTGAGAAGATGGCCATCCAGGAGGGGACACCAGACCTATGGGTGCATTGATCTTGGACTTCCTGTCCTCCGGGGCTGTGAGAAATGGCCACTAAATCTATACTATTTTATAATGGCAGCCTGAGCAGACCAAGACTCAAAATGATCTCAGCTTTTACTAAGTAAACAGGGCACAGAGATGTCAAGGGAATGGGGAGCAGAATCAGGGTCTGAGGTCAGGACTGTGTCTCTCCAAGGTCAGCACTTTTCCTTCTGGCCTTTGTTTCTCATTCCATCCCCTCTGACTTCTCACCCAAGGCACCTGACTTTGCTACCATCAGAAAGTGTTTCGCCTCCGAGAACTCTGTGACGCTGAGCTGCCAGCTCTCTGATTGGTCCTTGCAAGAAACATAATTTTGAGGTCTTATGCTTGGTTTCTGTGGATGTCCACACACACAGTGTGTGTGTGTGTGTGTGTGTGTGTGTGTTTGTGTGTGTGCGTGTGTGTGTGTGTCTCAGTGTGTGTCCAGGCAGCCATAGCTTCTGTGGGGCGGACTTCAACTGTGTCACAGGAAAGATCAACCAAAGTCACAAGTCAAAGTTCTCCTCTGTATGTGAGGAGGAAGAAATAGTGATGCTGTGGACGGACCTGCGTCCTCCTCCTTTCCCCCACATTCATAAGTCCACAGCCTCACTCCTAATGTGCGGTTATTTAGAGATGGGAGGTGGGGCCATAGGGAGGTGACTGTATTCATATCAGGCCATGAGGGTGGGGTCCTCATGAAGTGATTAGTAACTTAGAGGCCAGAGGGGCACCATGTCATCTCAGATGTGTATCAACAAGACAAGAAAAGAGCCTCCGAATAAAACCTACCATCCTGGCGCTTTTATCTTGGGCTTTCCAGTCTCTGAGAGCATGAGAAATAAATTTCTCTAGCTTGAGCAACACAGTCTGTAGTATATTATTACAGTAGCCTGAGCAAGGCACCTGCTAGTCTAAAACAGGAAGCATCCAGTTTCAGAGGCCACCAGAGGCCGGGAGTGTGATAGAGATCACCGCTTGTGGAACAGGAATGGGCTGCACACTGGAGTTGGTGCTGAGGCCTGGCCCGTCCCTGATGTGTGGTCTAGGGCACTGATACTCTCAGGACTTTAGTCATTGTTTGTCTCTATCTCTCCCATCTCTATCTCTATCCCTATTGTCTTTATCTCTATCATCTTCATCTCTGTCTCTCTATGTCTCTATCATCTTCATCTTCATCTCTATCACTATCTCTATCTCTACCTATGATTGCAATGTTTGCCACAAGCCTATATTTCCCATGAGTCTTTGCCACAGTGACCAGATTTCACCCACGCATCTCCCTTCAGATGCCACACGTGAGGATTCAGTACTCACTCCGCCGTGTCTCTATCTTTCTCCTTTGACCTAGGCTATATAGATGTGGTCACTATTTAACCCAGGGTCCACAATGGAGATGCAAGTTCCTTCTCTCTTACACCTCAGATTGATCACCTAGGCCTCTCACTGTGTCTCCTAAATGCTTCTTGAACCTAGACCCAGGTCTCTACCTTCTGACACCGTACTGGTCCCTACCCACATTGCCTTTGGCAGAGCTTGGGCAAAGGCCTCCCAGTTGGTCTCTCTGCCCTTCCTGCCTCACTTCAGTTATCATATGTATCATGTTGTAGCCGAAGTGGTTTTTGATACCATAAATCTGGGCCCTTCACACTCGCGGTAAATGTACTATTTACCCACTTGCCAATGGAGTAAGTCTAAGCTTGTTATAAATCTGCCCTAAGTTCAACTTTATGCCTCATCTCTTGCCCCAAACAACTCAGCTGGTGAGAGCAGCTTGTGCCCCTCTCTGTCAGCCTCCAGCCTCTGAGCCTTCTAACTCCCAAAGGTGGAACCCCTCTTCCTCCCCCTTCCTTTCCCTCCACCTTGTTCCCTTGCAAGGATAATTTCTGCTTATTCTTTTCATAATGCAGCAATATTTTAATCATGGTAAAACATACACAATCAGAAAATTACCATCCTAACCATTTTTTAAAGGTACAGTGTAGTGGCACTAATTAGCTTCACATTGTAGTACAACCACCCTCACTGGCCATCTCTGGAAATTTCTCCATCTTCCCAAGTGGAAACTCTGTACCTTTTAAACACTAGCTCCCCTTCCCCTTCCTCTAATGCTTGGAAAATGTCGTTTTATTTTCTGTCTGTGTGAATTTGGCTACTTCTTACAATGGAATCATCCGGTATTTTTCCTTTGATGTCTGGCCTACTTCACTTAGTACATTGTCCTCAAGGTTTGGCTTTGTTGTAGCATGTCCTACTTATTCTCCACAATTTACATAAACTGGTCAGGAAGGCCTCACAGAGGAGATATTTGTGGCGCGATCTGGAGAGGGTGGAGGAGGATGGTGCAAACTACTCGGCTGTCTGGACATGAGCATTGCGGGTAGAGGGACCAGAGAAGAGGCAAAAAAGCTGTGCCCCAGAGTGCCTGGTACAGCGAGGAGACCAGTGTGCAGGGGTCAAGTAAGTGGGGGCCAAAGCGATGGGCCATGAGGTCCTGAGCTATTTGGAGAAATCAATCAGGGGTAGGGCAGGGAGTGGCAGTGTCGAATGTCTTCTCAATGGACGGATGAGCCACTTTGGTAAGAGGATGACAAGGGTCTCAGTGATCTGCCTGTTGCTTCCTCTCTTCAGTCTCTGCAGTCCCACCTAGACTGTGAGTTTTAAGAGGGTAGGGGCTGTTGCACCTCTGCTATTCCCTGGTCTAGCCAAGACCTTGTCATAGTGACTGATGCAGAGCAATTAGCGCTGAGCGAAACAATCAGCAAGTGAACAGATTTCAACAGATCCTTAACACGATCCTGAGACACATCCCTGTGCCCACTCCATTGGTCTCCTCACACGGCAATGGGTCTTTGCTTACATTGTGTTGTTTGGGAGATGCTCTTCCTCTAGAGATGGGGGCTATAGCTGCTCCATTACACTTAGCAAAAGAGCTTTGTCACTCTGTTAGCAAAACTAACAGGCCAGCGAGGGAGTCTACACAGCATGGACTGGCCCATGATTCCAGTTGTCTCAGACAGAGTTCATGGACCTAAATGGTAGACCTTCTGCCCAGGGCCACAGATCCCCATTTATCTCCAACACTCCATTTCAAACATACTCTTCATGTGCTAGGAAATCTGGTTGCCAGACTTCTTATCTTCTTCCTGCTCCTAGGAAGCACAGAGCCATGGAGGCCCTTTGTGGTCTGTCTGCTGGGGAGCCCCTTTGTCCAGTCTGTGATGTTGTTATGAAGTCCCTGTGTCTTCATCAGCATGGTATCTGCTTTGTCTAGCTGTCCAACGCAAACTGGCTAATTGCTGGCTCTGTGAAGTTACTAAGAATGCGTATTTAGAAGGTGAAGAGGTCTCAGGCAGAGGATTTTGTTCTGCCAGCCCATTCACACCCACCAGGGCTCCCCTGACATCAGGGCCAGGAGAACAAAGCTTGAATCATCAGAGCCCTAAGGCTGCCTTCCCTGCAGAGTCCTCTCTTCTGCATTCTGAGTGATGCTGGAACTCTGCTGCTGGGAAAACATGGGATTAATCCACAAGGAAGGTAAAGGGAAGAAGCCCGTGACCTGAAAGCTTTCTGCACTGTAATATTTGAGGGTATGTGAAATGGAAGGTCTTTATCTCCTGCATGGCTTATTTTAGTGCAGAATTCCTGCTCATTGGATGAAGCTGAATGGAGGGGTGGGGCAGCGAGGAAGTTGTGGCCTGCTCTATGCTCCTGTCTGCAGTTGGTCCCATGTCTCTCCCTTTGATGAGTGATACAAACTGTTACACAGATGAAACAAAGACCTTCCTCCCTCTCGCCCCTCCCATTTTCCCATATTCGGAGAGGACCCATTAGGGAGGGCAGAGACAGACCTGGGGTTCATGTCTTGAAACTGAATGACAAGTTTGTATATCACATTTTTATCAGTTGGCTCTTTGTGGCTGGGACCAAATACTTGCCTTGCACAATTTAAAGAAAGAGGGTTTATTTTGACTTACAGTTTCAGGGGATTCAGTCCATAGTTACCTGACTCTGAGGCAGGACTGTTATGGCAGAAAAACATGGTTGGGCAAAAATGATTATTTCCTGCTGGCCAGGAAGCAGAGCACAGGGGAAATTGTGCCAGACAGAAAGAAGCCAGGGATGAGATATAGACTCCAAGATCAGCCTCCATGACCAACCCAGCACACCTGGAAATATGGTTTCCTAATCCCTAACTGGCTACCAGCCAGTCAAGTTGACAGAATCAAGATTAACCCTCAGAGCTTTTAATTTGCTTCTTTAGGTTTTCTTGAGTTACTGAGCCCATGCCCACAGCATCTTCTTCAACCTTTTCTTAGGTCCTCAGGTTGGAGGTTTATTTGCAGAAAACAAATAGATAAAATATAGGAAGCCATCTTACTAAGTTCTGGATTTGCCACCTGTTATCTCACTGAGCCACATCAAGTTTTTTTAAAAATTTCCAAGCCTCAGTTAGTTCATCTATGAAATGGGCATAGTGATAGCACCTGCAGGATGGTGTTGTTTGAGAACTGAGGGAATTCATGTGTTGAAAAGCACACAGCTGTTAATATTAGCTCTGAGTATGATCATGGTCCTTGCGGGAAAGAGCCTAATGGGTTGATCCCATCACCCCGCACTAAAATTCACATAGATGCACTTCCCCTTTGGTAAACAGTAGCAGCCCTACCTCAATATGTGACAGATTTTTCTCATGTTCTTCCTGACTCTTTTGGCCTAGTATCTTTTCAGTTTCAGTGTGTTGGTCCAGACTCTATCCTTGCCTATCTTTATCCCATTCCCTGGGTTCTGAATGCACAGGTTACTAAAACAATGAACAAAGTGGGTACTTTCTATGATTAAGAGCAAAGCAACAGGCAGAATACAGAGCAGGAAGGGCCTCCTTGCCTTCAAAGGTGAACCACAGCCAGAGATGCGTTAGTTAGCAAGAGCTTCATCGCTCCCGGTGTGGGGCTTAAGATGTTTGAATGGGTTAGAGGGTGCATGTGAAACTGAAGTCAGGCTCATTTGAAAGAGAGACGGAAAGGGAGTGGCCTCCAGGATGACCTCCTTTCTCACTTTGTCTATCGCCCCTCCCAAGTCTCATGCTAAAAGCAAGTTGACAAAAAGATCAGATCTGCAAAAGACAACCAAGTCTGAAAGCAATTTTATCTCCCAAGGAAAGCCCGGGGAAGCCAATTCCCTAACCCAGATTTCAGCTTTTCGTGTGAAATCAGGGAAAGGAAAGGAGAAAGAACCTCTATGGGCAGAGGTCAGGAGAGATGATAGATTGGGGATGCAGGGGACCTGATTCTGGTACGCCTGAGGATGTGGCTGCGACCTGCCCTGTGCCTAGCTCTGTCTCTGTGGCTTTGTAAAATGTCAAGGAGGGCAGACATACTATGGACCCAGGAGACCCCCACCCTCTGTCTCACAGCGTGACCTGTCACTTCACGACATGTTCTTTCCTGTGGTCTCATCTCTGTGGGAGGCAAAGGTCAGGCGAGAGAGAGGACCTTTCGATTTCTTCTAAGCACTCCCATTCCAGGGTGTACATGCCCTGCCTCTCTCTGCCTCCCTCCCTGAGGACCAGAGGACTCAGATCCTGCATTTATGCAAGGGTTTCTGGCCCAGCGCCTTTCCTTCGAGGGTGTTTCTTGTCCCATCATCGCCAGCAGCCCATTACATGCCTGGCTGTCACTGGGACCGGGGTTCCTGAGCCAGCGTCGTCACTTGGCAAGGCAGATGTGCTGCTTCTGCTTCAGAACTGGGCTCCCCTTGTGTCGGCTGGCACCGGGAAGAAAGGAAGGAGCTGGCAGCTCTTGAGGTGGCTGAGGGAGCCAAAGGTCTGGGACGGGAGAGATAGCAAGTTGCTACATTCTCAGTCCTTTGTAGAAAGGAGCTAGAGATAGGGCTGGGGCGGGTGAGCCATGCTGTGGAGAAAGGAGAGGAGCTGGTCTGCTGCTGGGTCCAAAAGCCTTGGCAGGATGGAGGAGGTGGGAGGGGACCTCTGGGGGCTACAGAGAAGCTTGTCACTGGGGTTGTGCTAACGTTAGGGGTCTGCCCTGCCCTATGGAGTCACAGATACCCCACCCCCACCCCGACTAAATTTCCAGTGAAGAAGCTGGCCCGGCTGCGTTTCTATTCGCCGTGATAATTCTGATAACATTTGTAGGTGTAGAGAGAAAGTTAATTTGTATGGTGGGTGCTCTGGATGCTGGGTGCTGATGCTCCAATTATGAGATGAATTTTGTTATGCACTGACTGTGAGCAATGCCCCCGTAATTCCGACCACAGAAGCCCGCTCGTTACTCTTCCCTTTTCAAATAAAGAAGGAAGAAAGAAGAAAAGGGCAGTCGTCTCCCTCTGTTAATAACCTGACTGGATTCTTCTTCTAACACTGAAAATGCCTAATGAGGTCGGTTCTAAGCACAACACAGAGGAAGGACATAAGCCTGGTTTAAGTGGCTATTCTTGGCTTCACAGAGAGGTTCCATGTCACCCTTCACAGGTTTACCTTGTTAGTATCATTTTGCCCAAGAGTGGAACGTTTACTGCAATGGATGGGCCAATATCAATACATCGTTATTAAACGTACCCATCGTTAAAGTATCATACAGAACAGTTTCACTGCCCTAAACACTGTGCCAGCTACTACCTACTGCCCCTCAGCTCACTCTGGGCTTCCAGCTCCTGGTGGCCACTCCTCTTTTTTCCTGGCTCCGTGGTTTTGCCTTTTCCTGTAAGTTGGACTCACGCAGGACCTTTCTGTTTGAGCAGTTCCTCTCACTTTCTATTGTAGTCCCTCGTGTCCTTCTGTGGTCCTCTGTGCGTGTTCCTACAATCGAGAGGCCGTGAAGCACCAGATGAAAGTGTTCCCACTTAGCCAACAGGCTAGATCCACCAGAGGGGAAAGATTAAATCTTTGTAGTTTCCTTGATTCAATAAAACACTTTTAATCACTTAAACGCTTTTGGATGATGTTCTGGGAATGATTTTTATCATTTAAGCCCACTCCCATCAGTTTCTGATGTGTCCATAAAAACAGAACTGGGGGAAAAAACCAAAACAACAACAACAACAACAACAACAACAGCAAACTCAACAAACCAGTTTTTTGTTTTACTTTGTCTTTTTGAATCAGTCACTTGAGACCAGAAAATGACCCAAACTTACCCCAAACCAAACCTCTCCCTCCATGCAGGTGCTGAGGGGTAGGCATGGTGGAGTGGTTGGCTGGCAGCCTCCCCCAGCCAGGGCCCTTATATGGTGATGGAAGGGAATCCCGGTCCTGTTCTTCCCCCAGAGTGAACAGAGCAGGAGGCCCTGCAGAGGACAGGCCAGGGAAGGACAAGTGTACATGGGACCTGGCATCCTGCATGTTCAGAGTTATTCATCAGATTTACGATCACTAGTAGCACTTATCAAAAGTGACGTTTATTGGGTGTGAAATGTTCTCATTTGTTAGATAACACAAGCTGTTTAGTATTAAAGCGACTTTCGCACAGCACAATCTCCTCTGTCATTAGGGACCTCCTAGGATTAATTACTCAGATCTATGCCCCGATGCTCAGATGCCTCCCAGAACCACAGACTTATAAATCACACACGAGCTGATTGCCAAGAAATTTTCCTCAAAGCCATGCTCTTTCTGTGAGGGGCACAAAGGACATGAGAAGCGAAGAATCAGGGGCTCACAGATGAGCGTTCCTTGGAGACCAAGTCTCTGGTCTCAATGCCAAGACCATCCTTTGTTCTTCAAGCTTGAGGTTGCTAGGATAACTCCTTGGATTTAGACACAAGTTCTTAGCTTTTCAAGGCATTTTATCTGCAAAAAGTTGCTTTCTTTGTTCTTCATCCTTGTGTTGCCAGCGCTTGAACACCACCTCCTGTAGCAAGTCCTTAGTAAAAATGCTGGGTGGCCAAAAGCCCAATGAATGGCAGGTGGCTGTGCTGCTTGTCTCAGATCACAAAGGATCTCAGAGCCTGAGCGGCCCCGAGCCCAGTTCCTCCCCCAGATCCAGTGCACTCATCCTTCTCGCTCATTCTTCAATGCAGCATTGCTCCAGGCCTCTGTTGTCCAAAGTCAAGTGGCCTATGCTAGCATAGCTTCTATCTACATAAACATGACACCTTTAGGGACCTGATGAGAACAATCAAGCTTCAAATACCAAAAACTTCAACGGGGGCATCAAAACTACTTAGAGTGAAGGTGGAGTCTACACAAAGGGGCAATGTGCCCACAAATCACCAAAGTACTTTGGGTCACTAATAACTCCAAGGTAAAGAAAAATGATGGATTAAGGTGGACATTAGAGAAAAATTTTATGGGCATCAACACTGATGTGCAGTGAGAAATAAAGATTGTTGACTATTCTGTCTTGTACCTCTGCTGTCGAGGTCAGTAAAGATATCACATTCAATGCAGTCCTGAGGCATAAGGATTCATTCTCCAAAAAGATATCTGGCTTAGTTACTTTCTTGTCGCTGAGACACAACCACACTTTAAAGGAATAAAGGTTTATTTTGGCTCACGGTTTGCAGTTTTCAGTCTTTGGTTGGCTGGCTCCAAGGCAGGGTAGCGGGTACCATGGCAGAAGGACATGGTGGGGGAGAAATAGCTCCTGGCATGACAACCAGGAAGGAGAGAGAGAGAGAGATATCAAGGGAAGAGGAAATGAGTTACCCTTCCAGGCCGTGCTGATAGTGGCCCACCTTCTCCAACCAGGCTTCACCTCCCAAATCACATTTAACTATAAACGCATCAGTGGAGTAACCCACTGATGAGTAGCACCCTCCCCCATGATCTGGTCACCTCCTCAAAGTCCCAACTATGAGCACATGAGGGTTTGGAAGGACATCTAACTATAACCATAACAATATTCTACCTCTAACACAATCATCCTAGTCCAAGGCTTTATCACCTCATACCTTCTTGCAGTCGTGACAAAGTGCCAGGGCTTAATGTGCACATATCCTACACTTGGGTGATATCCAGTGCCTCACCTCTGCGTCTCTGGCTACCTCTCTAGCAGTACCTTTGTTCTTACCTTGCCTGGAGGGTAGGGACAATGATTAACCCGAGCCTTGTTGAATATGAAGTCTGGCATGTTGTAATCTTGCATTCTATGCTCACTGATGAACTGAATGAAACCAGGCAATGCAAAAATGGGGGGAGGGGTGGTTAGAAAAAGACTACGGTGCCCCAGACACCTGTGTTTGTCCTTCTTAACCTCTCCTTTCAGAATTCCTGTCTCAATCCTACCCCAAAAACTCTTCCGTGCCTCCTTCCAAATTCTCCTTTTGTTCCACTCCAGTCACGGGGAACACTGATCCTCTGATTTAGTCTGCCTATGTTGCTGTAACACAATACCTGGTTCTAGGTAAGGTATAAAGACATAAGCTAATTTGGTTTGCAGTTCTGGTTGCTGCGAAATCCAAACAGTGCATCAACAGCATTTGGCAGAGGCCCCCTGCATGGGCAGGGGCACTTTTGCAGATAAGAAACCGATGAGATCAGGAGTTGGGCTGGCTCTTAAGTGAACTAACCCAGTCTAATCCCTTCTGGGGGTGGCGTCTCAACAACACCTAATCACCTTCCACCTACCATTTTAAGGCCCTCACTATTTCTTAATATCGCTACATTGAGACCAAGCCTCCAGCACATGGACCTTTGGGTTAGCAACCCCAGCCAAACTTCTATTTAGTAATAACCTGAGGTTCTTTTTCTTCTATTTAGAAATAATCTAAGATTCTTTTTTTCTTTTGCTCAAATGTTATGTGTTGAAGGACACCTAGGAGCTGGGATGCATGAAGGTCTAGCGATATGATGAAAAATAAATAGCTATACTTCTTTTTGGTGCCAGGGATCAAACTCACAACCTCATGCCTGCCAGGCAGGTGCTTAAGCCACTGAGCTAAATCCTCAGCAATAGCTGTACTTTTTGCCCTCAAAGAGTTACAGTGTCATGAGAGGGTCACATATTAAGTTTAAATATACAAGTAAATCTATGACTTAGATATGATGCTGTTACGTAGGAAAAGCACAGAGGTAGAACACAAGTAGCTTATGTGTAGTTGGAAGTTGCTAGAGAACCCTTTAAGTGACATTTGAGTTGAGATTATTCTTAGATCCAGTTAACCATGCCCCAAATGGGAAGATATCTCTAGGCAGAGGTGAGGGGGAAAGAGAGGGGTAGAGTGACAGGGGGTCAGACAGAAGGCTCTGGATAGCACAAAGGCTTTGGACACTCGGGCATGTTTAGATGAGACCTTCCAGACCCAGGTAAGCACTCTGAAGTTTACCTTTCCTTCGGGGGCAAGTCTTTGCAGTGCTTTAAGCAGGGAATGACATAATCTGATTTACAGTTTTACAAGCTCATTCCAGTGGCTGTGTGGAGAATGGATTTGGAAGATGCTAATGAGGAAGACATTGTAATAGACGAGGTGAGAAATGATAGTGTTTGGCACCTGTGAGCTAGAGTGGGAGAGAAAGGAGGGGGAAATGAGGTAGAAACAACAGGATTGGGATGGCCTGGATTTGAAAGGGAAGGAAAGGAAATGGCAAAAAAGGCTCTGAAATTTCTGGTTT
Organism: Dasyprocta punctata; assembly: GCA_004363535.1. Taxonomy (NCBI): domain Eukaryota; kingdom Metazoa; phylum Chordata; class Mammalia; order Rodentia; family Dasyproctidae; genus Dasyprocta; species Dasyprocta punctata. The sequence continues at coordinate 18,703 of RJWM01001191.1, forward strand.
GAATTCCAAGAAAGCTCCCTCCCATGCCTTATCCTGTTCTACTTAACTTTTTTTTTTCTCCCCCTGCACTGGAGATTGAACCCAAGGCTACACTGAGCTATAATTGCAAACTATTTTATTTTATTTATTTTTAGAAGTATTTGAGACATGATCTTTCTAAGTCACTAAGTTGTCTAAGCTGGGTTCAAACTTGCGATCCACCTGCCTCAGCCTCCCAGAGTGCTGGGATTACAGCTGCAAGCCACCATGCTTGGCTTTCTAGTCAGCTCTGGCAACTAGAAGGTGGGAAGCCAGGGAGTTTTGTCCCTGGTCAACAGAGAAGAAAATAAGAAACTGTGAGATTCAGTGCTTCACATGGAATTCCAGGGCTGGTTGGCAAAAGCCAAGATTGGAGTTCTCCACTGCGGACAGACACGCTGAGTCCAGCCAGTGGCTCCTGGGGGGCTTTGGAAGAGGAGGCAGCACAGGGCAGATCAGGGCTGGTGGTGCAGCCCCCCTAGCTTCCAGGCTGTCCCCCTCCCTGCAGCTCTGCCCTGCCTCATCCCAGGGCGACTCCACCAGCTCCTGCCTTACTTTTACTTAATGACTCTCAGCTTCCAGAAAGTTCCTCCCCAGAATCCACAATGGGCGACATTACGAACTCCTCATGTCTGGTGATAACTTTTTATGAGGTTTTTATTCTTTTACAATATATTAAAGCCATATTTTTGCCAGGTTTTTACTTCAGTTTATTTCTTGTCCTTGAATCATTCTTCTCTTCCTGCCCCCCACCCTGCCACTCCGACGCCTTCCCCCACTCTACCTGAGCGGGCTTTGCGCTGGAGATGTTTAATTCTCCTTTAATCCCAATTCCCCGAGGTACATGAAAGCAGCTTTACGAGCCTATAAATCCAAGAAGATAAAGTGCATTTTTATTAGTTGTGTTGGCATCAAAGAGAAAAAAATGGAATCTAATGTGAAATAGTCAATAATGAATTTGCTTAATAGCTCTTCGCATCACCTTAACGGGTCTCACAGAGGCAGTGGCCTCGGGGGCAGGGCCCAGGGACCGGCAGTCACGCTCAGGTGAGGAGACAGGTGCTGCCCTGGCAGCTCCCTGCCCCGGGAGGAAGTCTCTGCTGTGACTCGGAGCCAGGAGGCTGGAAGGGTGAGTGGCGGAGCTCCTGGGGCAGGGGCGGGGTGGGGCTGGGAGTATGACACGGGCTGGCTGGGAGCTGCAGGGGGACCTGCCTTCTCTGTAAGCCTCGGCCAGTGCTCAGGCCACTGAGAGCTGTCTGAGTGACAAAGTGGAGGGAGGGGCCGGGAGGCGTGACGTCGCTAGGAAAGAGCAGGTGGGCTCTGCGAGCAGGGCGAGGGCGTCTCCAGGAAGCCCTCTGTCTTCAGGCCAGAGCCCGGCATGCTCCCCTTTTGCACACAGGTGCAAGTCCCTTATCTCCCAGGCGGCGGCAGGCGTGCGACTGCTGCGGGGCTGGCTCGCACTCCTTCCTCCATGAGCACCGCATCCCCTTCTCCGGAGCTCCAGGCCCAAGGCGTGCCGTGCCGTTATTCCCACATCTCTCTCCTCTCACTCCCTTTCCCCCTTCCCCGCTTTCCCCTTCTTTTCCCGCTTCCCCCTTCCTTTCTTGCAGCTCTTCGATCTAATTAGAAAAAGCCTTTCTGCCTCGGCTGTTGCCGGGAAGGAGGCCTTGATCCTAAAGCCTTGGCAAGCGCTCAAGTCATTCCCGGAAGCTTCCTGGCCATGTTTCCTAGGGTTTTACTCTGAAAAAGGGAAACGGGGGTTACAAGGTAGAAGGGAGTGAGGGCTCTGCCTCGCGGCCACTAGATGGCAGTAGTCAAACACGCAAGGCAGTAGGCGCCTGAAGCCCTGGAGCTGCTTGCTGTGGAAGGGCAGGCTGCGGGCAGGGTGGCGACAGACGTGCAGGCAGGACCCGAGATTGGTTTGTCTTGGGAGACAGTGTGTGTCACAGTGCTGCCTTATGGCGAAGGCATGCTGCACCCATTTGGGGTCTGCCTCCTGCCCAGCCGGGACACCCAGCCCTCTGTACAGGTCCCAGGCAGGTGAGGTGGGGGACTTGGTCTGGACAAGGCCACCCCTGGCTACTGCTGTCTTCAGGTGTGGCCTCTGGGATTCTTGGGCCTTGCGTGGGGAGAACAGGGTATCCTTTTTCTCAGGGTGGCCCTGAGGAGGGGTGTGGCTTCATCTCATGTCAGGGGCAACCTGAGGTCATGAAGAGCAGGGCATGAAGTGTTGAGATTGGCACCGCTTGTGGCTTTAACTTTGTCAGGAGAGCTGCCCCTCTGCCCAGGCTCTCCTGGAGCAGGGACAGCCCCTGAGTCAGCCTGCCCATGAGTGTGGGCAGGGGACAGTGTGGCGTTCGGAACATATTTGTTGACTTGCATTTAAACCAAATAGTCTCTGCCTTTAGCACTCAGAGAGAGAGAGACAGACAGAGAGAGAGAGAGAGAGAGAGAGAGAGAGAGAGAGAGAGAGAGAGAATAATTTAATGCAAGACTGTGGCTTCCCATTAGAGAAATTGGACAAAAAAGATCACTTCGAGCTAATGGGACTTGAGTCTTGAAGGGTTTAGATAAGAAGTCACAGCTTGACTGGAGGAGACAGAAAGGGCCTGATGTAATTAGGACCTTTTACCTGCAGGGAAGGAGGGTTCATGTTGCAATTGGTAAGGTGCACCTGGTTGGGGTGGGTTCTTGATATGGAAGGAGTAGGGAACTACTGCAGGTTCTTGGGCAGGAGAGTGACCCACTGGAGATGTGGATTAGGAGAACTCCACTGTGGCTCATGAGTGGGGAGTGATTGAAGCCAAGGATGGTGGGTGTTTCTTTTCTGTGTTCTTGCAGGCATCAGCACAGGACGTGGCCTTGGTAAGTGTTCAATAAATGTTGAGTTGAACCCACATGTAGGCACTGCGAGGACCCCGCAGGGGAGGTCTCCATGCTGGTGAGTGCGGGGCAGAGCCAGAGCTGCCCGGGCTGGCTGAGTGCCACCCACGCAGAGCACCAGTTTTCTGAGGGCTGCTTTGTTCAGTGGCTCAGCAGAGCATGCGAGATGTGATCCCAGGCTTGAAATTACACAGACAGGCTCTGCTCCCTGCCACTTCCGATTTTGCAGATCCACTTATTTGACAATGCCTAAGAAACACCTACGCCTTCCTCTCCTTCCCTGGCGGCCCCGCCTCCCGCGGGATCACGGAGGACCTGTCACTGCAGAGCCGCGCTGGGCCCTCACCTGGGCCGAGTTGACCTCTGGGAGGCGGAGCTCTGGAACCCGGCCAGCAGAGCAAGCGGGGTGAAAGGGCTTTGAAGCCGAGGATGGGGAGGCCCGCGGTGCTTTCACCTTCACTTTGGGTTCTGATTTTGTAGCCACACTGAGGTTCTTGCTGCTTTGTCAGTTTATGCTTGAGCAGATACAGGAGGGGCACTGGTGGGTGATTTGCAAGTGATGGTTCTCTTTCCAAGCTGGGGACCCAGGTGGAACCTGCCCTTCTGAAACCAAACCCTGTGCCATCCCAGGAAACCCTGGCTACGTGAATGGGGCGGGTCCAGGACTGAACTGGCAGCCAACAGCCGGGGAAGTAGCAACACCCAGTAGCATGGAGGACAGGTACACGCACGGGAAGGGATCAGGGGCACAGTGGAACCCAAGACCAGAACTGGCTCTGTACTATCTGTGAGCTAAGGGCAGGTCCAGGAGAGGACTGATCACAGGTAGTTCCAGGTCAGTGGAGAGTTGGGATCCAGTGTGGTGTGATAGCTAGCAGCTGGGAACCTTCAGGTGTCTGACAAAAGAATGGCCAGATGTCAGTCAGCAAGCCCTTATCCAACACTATTATCACAGGGTATAAGTAAGACCCGATTCCTGGCTTCCTTGGGATAGAGACAAAGGAACCAGCAGTTAGAACCTCTTGTGCTATTTCGGGTAAGCGAGTTTACTAGTCAGTATTTCCACTGCTGGGAAAAAATACCTGACACCACAACCTAAAAGAGGAGAGGCTTATTTTGGCTCATGGTTTCAGAGGTTTCAGTCCATCATCGGCCAGCTTCAAGGAAGGAACACCATGGTGAAACCAAGTTGCTTTTCTGGCAGCTGGGAAGCAGAGCAGGGGACAGTGCCAGAAGGCAAGGGGCTGGAGGCTCGACACAGTCCCTGAGGTCACAGCTCTGGACCCATCTGGACAACCCAGAAGCATGCACTGCTAATCTTGTAGCTGTCTCTGAAGCCAATCAACTTGACAATCAAGATTAATCATAAAATCAAGGTACCTAAAAATGCCTCGGGAAGCTAAAAGAGTAATTGTGTCGTCTCTGAGGTGGTGGGACTTTGGGAACCCATGTCACTGGTCATGGCATTGATGTGGCTCATGGATGGCAAGCTGCTGGCTGTGACCAACAGAGAGCCCTTGCAATGCCACCCACGCTTGCTGCAGGAGCCGTGCAGAAATGCATCTTCATGACTCCATCTGCCATTGCAGCGCAGGGCTGTGCACCTGTTCCCCATGCTGCTCTTCTCTTCCTCCTCATCCCTTAGAACTTACAAAAGCCCAGAGCAAGACCTGATGACTGTTTTTCAGGCCCTCTCTCTCTCGGCCCAGGATCTCATTGCATGCATCATGAAGTCCACTGGAGGACTCTATCATGCGAGAGGTTTATCAGTGCTGTTTTAAATCATCTCCACCCACTGGAGGGAGGAGTGATTGTAGAGAGTGTGTTGCAAGTTTGACTTGAACTGATGCCTGAGAAGAGCAAGTGTTAATAGATGTGACTTTTTCACGTGAAGCCCCTCTGATGGCGGTAACATCAGTATACTCTGCAAACAATAATAAATGCAACGATAGTGATGATAATAATAATGGCTACCATTTATTGGATGTCCAAGTGACACGGCAAGGAAATAAAGAGCATGAATGAACTGATCTGGGATCATGGTGGGTTTCACTTTGGGACTGTGATGTTCTTTGGGGAGGGCTCCATGGTACTAAATTTGAGGGACAAAAGATGGGACTGGAAGATGGAGAGACCCTGGGGTACAGCGAAGCCCCCATGCATGCTGCTATCTCTGGCATTAGAAGCAGGCATGAGAAAGCAGCTTGTAGGCTTGTCTGGGTTTTGTTCTCATAGCTAGGTGGGCAGCTCTGGGATCCCTTCAGGTGCCTGATCTCCCACATGTAGCACCTGTGTCACTGAATAGTTTGAGGACTTATCTATACCCTGAACTAATCTCACATGGCCAGGAGTGTGGCACATTCCTTAACATGATGGCAGTGTTGAACTTGACTCACTCAAAGCAAGCTGGCATTGATTAAGCACCTACTATGTTTCAAGCATTGGGTCTAGACGTTCTGCTTACACCACCACACTTAATCTTCCTAGAGACCTGGTGGGAGGCACAGCCTCACTTTCTTAGTTGAGAGACCTGGGTGTCACCCAAGATTTCATGGTGGATTCATAACAGAGGCAGGTTCTCCCTTGGTTACAGCTGTATCTGAAGCCCTTTCATTTCTAATACTCTATTACAGGACCCTCAGAGAAACATCAGCATTGATCGCAGTTGGGAGTAAAACCTTAGGACACTTTCATTGCAACGATTTCTTCTTTTCTTTGACAGGTTGAGCATCTGAAAAGCAAGCATTTTGGATGTCAGATTTTCAGATTAGGGATACTGAACTGATCAGATCTACACGAATATTGTCAAACCTTGGAAAAGTCCAAAATCGGAAACACTACTGGAACTCTGCCGGTTCAGACAAGGGATCTTCAGCCTGCACTACTAGCAGTTCTTCTTAGGCGCTCCCTCACCTGTTAGGCTGACTACTTACACTTCCTGCTGCCTTCTTTGAAGCAATGGAGAATTTATTTAATGAGGACTGGGATACAGAAGACAGCAGGGGAGAGAGATGAGGATAACATAGGTAGGAGGTATTCATATCTAGAAATAAATCTAGAAACAGAATCATATTTACATCTAAGCCTTGGCTGGGTGTGCCTCAGCTTGCTGCTTGTAGACAGTGGAGAAGGCTCACGACTAAATGACATCCCTGGTAGGGCCACCATTGTCTAGCTGTTTCCCAGTCTGATTTCCATTCCTTTTGGGGTAACAGCAAGGCTGCTTTTCTTAACTCCTCTGAAGTTAGAGAGTTGACTAATTAGATGTGGGTGGAGGAGAAGTGTGACACTTTGGGGCCTAGGGGGTGAGAATGCTCTTCCATGACTTCTCTATTCCTTCTTCCCCAGCAACCCTGCTCACCTCGAAGATGACAGAGCCACTGATGGAAGGAGCTTGGCTCCTTGCACTACCACTATGAGAAAGAAGATGTTAATATGTGAAGTCACCGGGGCTGGAGCATTCAGCTTTACAGCAGCCAGCATGGCCTCAGCTCGGGACTCAGCTTGCTCATGTGGAAAGCAGTGGCTGGGAGCCATAGCAATTCCTGGGGTAGCTCCAGAACATGGCAGCTTCTGGTTCCTTCTCTGGGCCCATGAAGGAGATCAGCAACCTGGAGCAGCTTAGCACTGAAAGTGAGTCATAGCCCTTGGTCTTAGCGAGCTCCATTTGCTTTCGTAGACCTTCGCTTTCCTGGCGCAGGTGACTCGGAACGCTTCCCCCGCACTGCCCACTGTGAATCACAGATGGAGACGGGGGCCTTTGCGCCCTTCAGAGCAACACTGAGGATGAAATCAAACAGTGATTGGCAAAGATGGCTTTTGTACTCACCAAATACTGTATGAAGGATTGTTATTAATTACAATAATTGGGACTCAGGGAGTCAACAAAATGTTCAGAGACTTGCAAGTGATCATTTTAAGTGTGACATTTACTTGCAGTGACACAATATTAACCCAAATGATGGTATAATCCATTTTATGTAACTCTCATAGTGGATATAGAAATTTTCATGCACAGACAAATTAGAGAGTGATTATTTTCAAGTCAGAAATCTTTAGCTATCAGTTTCCCTGATCTTGTCTTGATTCAGAGAGAGTGAGAGACAGAGAGAGAGAGAGAGTGACAGACAGACAGACAGAGACAGAGAGAGACAGAGACACAGAGAGAGAGACTTTAGACAGAGAGGTTATCTGGTAAGGACTGATTCAAGATAATGATAATGTGAGTCCTTCAATGGAGCAAGGTTGGAGTCACAATTAACCAAATCCAACTGAAATATTGTTATTATTTTTTTAAATTAGTGCCCAGAATAAATCACAGGTTTGTTTTGTTTTGACACTGGGGCTTGAACCCAAGACCTTTGCACTAAGCTTCATCTCCAGCCCTTTTAAAAATTTCTAATGCTAACACAGGCACTTGCTAAGTCACTAAATTGCCCAGATTGAGCTCAAACTTGTGACCCTCCTGCCTCAGCCTCCCAGAGCGCTGGGTGGGATTACAGGTGTGTGCCCCTAAGCACGGGTTCTGATGATGGACTTCAGGGCCTCCCTCAGCCGAGCCTCCCTACCTCCACAGTTACAGGAACGCAGCAGGGGACCAGGAACAGGGATTTCCTGCTTTCACAACATGCGGAAGAGAGCTCAGGGCCAGCTGACAGTCACCCATATCCATCGCATCCTGCCGTGTCGCTAAGTGCTTTACAGCTGGTTTCATATAAGCTATGCTAAGCTAAGGGCTGTGACTCTCATCTCCATTTTACAGATGGAGAGATTAAGGCATAGAAAAATGAACTGCCAAGTCAAAGGGCCTGCTCGGATCCTAACCCAGATGGTCTTCTAGTAAGGAGTGTTAAGGCCTAGGAAGGACACAGGCCAGGGACTCGAGTATAGCAGAGGGAGTTTAGTTGGGTAGGATGTTTGGGATGAAATCACATCTCAGCTAAATGTGAGTGATGTGAGGAGCCAGCATGAGGATTCCAGGGGGCAGACAGTGCTCTATACAGAGGGCGGAGCTAGAGAGGCCGGAAGTGGGAAGAGGACGGTGGGTCTGAGGACCATCGAGAAGGCTGGCATGAACAGAGTGGGTTAGGCACAGGGAGTGACACAAGACACATGCAAAGACGCTAGGGCTCCAGCCCATAGGGTCATGGTGTCCATTATGGCTTTGGCCTTGTCTGAAGAGTTATGTGGAACCATCACAAGAGCAGCAGTGAGACCGAGTTAGGTTTTGAAGAACAGGGGGCCATCTGGACACTTGTGACAGGAGCGAGTGGGGGCAGGAGTCGAAGCAGGAAGGACTAGAGTGGAGACTATCGTGACAGTCCAGGGACAAGTGTATGTGAGGCTAGATGGAGAGAGAAGGGTGCAAGTGCTGGAGTTGGGAAGGATGCAAGTGGGGCATCAAAGAAAGACCTCAGTGGCTGGGCATGTGGTGGTGGCCATGATGTGATTCGCTGAAATGAAAAGACTGGGAACGGCAAGGTGTGTTGGTGGTAGTGAGAGAGAATGAAGAGGACTAGTTCGGGCTTGTTGGTGGAGATCTGAGTAGAAGTTACATAGTTATGCTCAGAGTTCAGGGCAGAGGGAGCTTGGACATATTAACTTTGAAATTCCAATAACCAATGGATGTGATTACCAAGGGGAAATGGTAGAAAACATGGGTGCCTTAGGACTTCAATGTTTAGACCTCAAAAAGTGAAGAAGGTCTGCCTGTAACTTCTCATGTTCAAATACAGGCTGATGGAGTAGCTTAATCTGGGGTTGCAGTATTGCAGCCAAAGAGAAGGGCAAGACTGATGGTAGAGACTTGGCGTGGCTCTTAAAACTTCTACTCAAATGTGGCCCCCGTCATGTCTGCTCTGATTCTCCTGGGTGAGACTGGCCTAGCCTGCTGATGGGGTGCGAGATGCCGTCCCCAGAAGAGAGGCACCGCAAGTCACCTGGCATTGATTAGGGCTACATGTTTCTCCTGCAAAGAGTGGAGGAGCTGAGAGTTGGAAACAATCGTACAATTGAACACAAAGGACAGTTGAAGAAAAAGTGGAAGGTGAATTTTTAGAGACGTCAATTACAGAAAACTGCAAGAGCTGCAATAAAAGGAGCAAGGGAAAAGAGCTGTAACCAGATAGGGACCTTGGGTCAAGTGAGAACTTTGTGTGTTTGTGTGGGAAGATGGGTGTTATTTCAGCACGTTTGTGTGTAGTACAACGATCTAGACAGAAAGAAGGACCCGAAGTTGCACAGCGATGGAATAACTACAAGGAGGAAGTTATGTTGGTGGGGGCAGCATGTCCCCCTGGACAAGGGGAAGGGATGACCTTTGCTGAGACAGTTAAAGCTTGTTTTCTGTGACAGAAGAGAAGGCAGAGCTTCTTGGCACAGTGCCTGGGAACTATGGTTACAGGAAGGGAAAGACTTTCTCTGATTGCTTCTATGTTCTCAATGAAATTAACTTGGTCTCTGTATTGGGTATGCTATGTCCCCCCAAGCCCTCATATACTTTTTTTTTTTTTTTTTGCGGCACCGGGGATTAAACTCACAACCTCGCGCCTGACAGGGCAGGCGCTTAAGGCACTGAGCGAAACTCCCGGCCCTGGTTTTTTGAGGCAGGGTCGCACTATGTAGCTCAGGCCGGCCTTGCACTCGCGTTGTAGCCCAAGCCGGCCTCGAACTCACAACGCTCCGCCTACCTCAGCCTCCCGAGTGCTGGGATTAAAGGCGTGCGCCACCACGCCCGGCCCTCATATACTTTTGATGGGGCTAAGTCCGGTGCTTGCTCGTGTTCGGTTTATTGTCTAGCGCCGGGATTGACAATGTGAGTGCTGCACCCGCCCAGGGGTGGAGTCGACATACAGTGTAAAGGAGGCAGGTCTTCCCCTTCCTTGTTTCTACTCTTCTGCCCTCTCTCGCTAGCGTGCCTTGCTGCTTGCGGCCGCCGTGAATGGCAGCCCCGCCACGCCATGCTGCCTTAGAACCAGCTAAGTATGGACTGAAACTCCCGAGAAACTGTAAGAAATAAACCTTTCCTTCCCTAATTTTGGGTGTCAGATATTTTGTCTCGGCAATAAATGAAAAGTAACTAAGACAGTCCCAGAGTGCAGAGGTGAAAAGGGGTGTTGGTGACTTCAGAGGAGAGCAGCTGTGAGGGGATTCCTGCAACCACAGAACATGGGATGGATGGGAGAACGCAGCAGGAGTGCTGGCCTCTGGATGTTGTAGTCCTGGGTTTAAAGTGAAACCTACGATGCAAGGTGTTTGCTGGCTTTTCAACATTCCTCAGGTCTAATGTAGATGGAGAGTTTGATTTAACCAAAGATTGGAGGCATCCAAGATGGTGGAATGAGACAAGATGCAAATGAATTGGTTTTAATAAAGGGCCATGGGATGAAAACATGAAAGGTGGGGTGGCCAGCGAACATGGGGTCTATGAGTTGGAGTTTCTTGAAGCGTCAAATATTGTAGAGTACAGACACTACAGAGAGGGAGAGAGCTGCAATTTTAGAGGTGATGGTAGAGTTGGCTGTTTGGCAGTAAGATGTTAGAGGAGGTACATTTGGTATTGACAAGATCCAGGTTAGGAACAATGGAGTGGGAGACTGAGGTAAGGCAGAGATGATTACGGAGCCCTTCTGATGTCAGGATGCAGAGAAGCTAGGGTGTTTCATGGGTCAAGTATGTGGATAAAGAAGTCACCAGAAGAGAGGACATGGGAAGGGAAAGAGCTCGAAAATAAATGTAACGAAGAGGGATGGTAGGCATTATCTATGGCAGAAACATCTGAGTCTCACCATATGACGCTGCAGACCTCGTCTTTCTTCTGAGCAGGGTTGAGGAAGGGCGTGTCTAGTGCAGCTGTTAGACCAGGGCTGCCGGTTGCCTGGCGTTTGGAGAAGCAGCAGAGGCCCCAGGGACTTGCAGAGGGACGTGTGCCTGTTGTGCTCCTCTCTTGCTCAACCATGGGACTCTTAACAAATGTCTGGCCAGTGGATAGTAACAGGCCCACAGGGACGTCAGGCCTGGAGAAATGCAGCTGCAGGAGTAGTTAATCCACACCAGGATTGGGACACTTATTGGAGGGGTCTGTGTGTGTGTGTGTAAAGAGAGCACAAGTAAAGGAGACCCAGACTTGTCACTATGGAAAGTGACAGAAGGCTTCCCTTCCTGCCGCCACGATTCCTGTGGACTCCCAGCTGGGTCAGACCATTTTGATTTAATGAGGAAGAGCTTGAAGGTCTAAGCACTTAGACTTCTCAGAGTGGGGCATGAGCAGACAGCTGGACTGGGGACACTGTTAGGTGGCATTGCTTTTAGTCCATTGTATCACGGAGAGCTGAGATGGAGCTGCTCTATAATTGGACATTTGGCTTAGCAAAATGACAACTCTTTCACAGGATATAGTCTTTTTCTCAAGCTTATTATAATGTTTTTGCACCAGAGGTTTTTTTTTTTTTTTTGGTACTGGGGATCGAACTCATGACCTCACACTTGCCAGGCAGGTGCTTGAGCCACTGAGCTAAATTCCCGGGCCCAGAGTTTTGTTTGTTGAAGGTGCTCCTCTTTGAGCTTTTCTGTTTTTCCTCCTTTGACCATCAGAAGGTGGCAGCTGGCTTGTGCCCTTGGATATGACTCTTAAAAATTCCATTTCATGAGTACTGTCTTTGTCACAAGTTTCATGTAGCGTTGTTTCTATGGGGGATGTGTTGGAGGCTAACTGGGGACTCTAAAATGTTCCACAGGTCTGCATTTTAGTCTCAGCTGTGCCTCTTGTCTGCTGTTCTCAAGCCTTCCTGGACCTCAGTCTCTTCCTCTGTTTAATGGGGATAATAAATGACTCTCATAGAAATTTGAGAATAAAGCATGCTGACTCATTGTAGGTGCTCACTAAGTTAGTAAAAATAAGATTACTGTACTTAACAATGTCACAATTATCATTAGGACCAAAGGCAGTATGGTGAATCAACTTTCACTTGACTTGCTTAACCTTGGTTCACTAAAAGTGTGTCAAAGAATGTATGCTCCTATGTAATAGTATGGAAATCAAAAGTTTGAGTTCTATTCTAGTATGCTTCTATGAGATACTGGGTATGGGATCACCTATAAAATCTTTTAGGAAGGGTAGCACAGTTTAGTTTCAAGTGACAGAGACCCATTTCATATTAGCTTAAGGGAAAAAAATGTGACCAGTCTTCAAGTAAGCGAAAAGACAGCTGTCCTGAGATGCAGCCAGAATCCTCCTCTTTCCTCCTTGTCCCTCTGCAGTTGGTTTCCACCTCTGCATGGGCTCCCTTCTCTCCTGCCTTCCCCTTGATTAAGGACATGGCCAGGGGCGATTCTGAAGTAATATCTTTGCACCTGGAAATCCAAGGAGAACGAAAGCAATTTCTTCACCTGCAGTCTGTGAAAATTCTAGGAAGCAACTCTGATCGATGCAGTCTGGGTCATACTCCAAGTCCTAGGGGATCCTGAGCCCTGACTAACTGCTCTAACCAAGTCAATGAGTCGGGTGGGGGAGGGGTCATTGTCCAAGGCACGGAGCACAGTGAACAGAGGAAGGTGAATGGATGGGTGCCTGGGTGGACCTGGACAGCTAATGCCCACTTCTATGTCCTGGGAACTTCAACTTTGAGAAAAGCCTCAGAATCTCATCCAGCTCCACTCTGTCCTACACCCTACAGTGGTTAAGTGTGTGGTTATGAATTTTGACTATCAAGTTTAAACTCCATCTCTGATGTATTATAAAAGTGTGCTCCCTGGCTGTGGAGGACCAGCATGTCGACCTCCCCCAGGCCTGAATGTGATTTTGCTTGCCAGCAAGCCGCGCAGGCCGTGGGGAGGTGACTTCCCTAAATCGGCTTTCAGTTTGTTTAGTGAACCTGGCCGAAGCTGTGTTCCTGTCTTCATGATAGCAAGCAGGTGGCGTGGGGCTAGAAATGCTTTTCACCAACAACCACAGTTGAGCCCAGAGAGGCGAGCCATGAGACTGTGCGGCTAAGGTAGGAGGTAGCGTTTCCACTGAGGCCTGTGTGACTCCAGGGAAAGTTCCTTCCCAGGTTGGCTACTCACAGATTACTCACTAACCATAAGTGGAATCTGGCTGTTCTGTCCCTTTTGTGAGAATGCTTTGTTCCCTCTTTTACAAGCTCTGCCTGCCTCGGTACCTGTCTAGCCCATCCAGCCTCAACCCCTCACCATTTTCCTCAATGCAAATCTGATCACTGAATTCCAAGGCTCTGGCTGCCTCGTGGCCTTTTGTGCCCATGAACAACTGCTCATCCCAGCTCCCTGCTGCATCGCCGCTTTGTCTCTGGCTCTTTCTTTTCGCCATGTACAGTCACACCTGGCAGGGGACTGGGGCCCACTGCAGGGGTCACTAATACCTGGCAAATTACTTAATCCCTTTCCTACCTTAGTTTTCTTATACAGCAGTCCCTTCTTATCTAGTACAAAGGTCTTTCCTTTCTACTGTCAACTGCAGTCTGAGAATGTGAAATAAAAATATTCCAGAAATAAAGAAGTCATAAATTTTAAATGGTGCTCTGCTCTGAGTAGCAAGATGGACTTTTGTACTGTTATACTCTGTCCCACCCAGAATATGAGTCATCCCTCTGTCCAGTTTATCTCCCTTGTATATACTGCATACCTCTTAACCACTTAGTTGCTGTCTCGGTTACCCAGTCGACCACTGGGATATTGCAGTGCTTGGGCTCAGGTGATTCTTATTTTAGCTAATAATGTCTCCACAGTGGGCACAAGAAGAGAAATGGTGGCCATGTAGATATGCCACAGAGAAACTATAAAGGGCACAGTCTATGTCGGGCTTGGTACTATCCATGGTTCCAAGCATCCACTGGGGGTCTTGGAACACATTCTCTGTGGATAAAGCAAAATGGAGATAGCAGTAGTGGCTGCCTCAGAGTGATTTTTGAAGACCAAGTGACACAATAGGTAGCATTTAGTGCAGAACCTGATGTATATTAAGTGCACAAGGTATGTTATTATTCATTTACTGTCCTCTTAGTTGTTTTTCTGGTTGCTGGGACAAAATATCCAAAACCCACAATTTAAAGAAGGAGAGTTTATTTTGGCTCATGCTTTAGAAGTTTTAGTCCTTGTGTGATCCACCAGCCCGAGGCAGGAGCAGCTGGGTGGAGGAAAGCTGCTCACTACATGGTGGGTGGAAGCAGACAGACAGGCAGGGTGAAGCCAAGGAGGGAGATGAACCCTTGTTGGTGACCCCTCTTGTCACCCATCTTTTTTGACTAGACCCCACCTCTTAACACCAAGGCAGCTGTATTGATCCCATAACCTAATCACCTTCCATGAGCCTGGTCTCCGAGTGCATGAGGCTTTCGGGGCCCATCCAGATATAAGCCATGACAACCATCATATCATTATCATTATTATTCCACATGCTGTTCCGAGGTCTAGGTCCAGGTGATATGTTCTGCTTCTAAACTAAGAATTCTCTTAATGAGGCCCACATACTCTTTGCTATCCAAACAGTCTAGCATCTGGGCCACAGCCCTGAGAATCATCTTCTGCTGATATCCCAGATGTACCCCTCCCACCCACAGAGACTGGAGGAACAATCTTCTTGGCTATGCATTGGCAGTGTTGCTTTGTGGCTATGAAGCAGAGGGCAATAAGATGTGACAGATGGAATAAAAGTGCCACAGCAAACAGGCAGAAGAAGAATTTTAGCTAAGACCTTTGCCCAGTGCATGGACTCGCTCCGTGGAAAAGAAAGAAGCCATGTCTCTATAACGTGAAGCCTGTATTCCAGACAACATCATTTTATACTGAAGTTGGAACCGTTTGGCAGAGTCTGCACAGGGATGACTGTGCGATCCACATTTTGACCTAGACGCGTTCTAGAAAATGTGTATTTGATGGAGTTAATTAAAAGAACCGTTACGATTATCTTATTCATTAAATATCTGAGCAATGGAAATAAAGCTTGCAGAATGCTTTTAGTGTAATGTAGGAGCACTTTTTATAAGTTTATTCAGTTGAATAGAATTTTCCAAGTTTAAGATAAAAGGAAAAGCTAAAATTAGATTATAGTGTAAAAATAAAAAACTTATATAAAAAACCCAAAGAACCCCCCCCCCAAAAAAAAACATTACCAGTCAAAGCTTACCCTCAGGACAAGTCTTTGAGAAAAAGCTCAGAAAGATTAAGCAGCTGCTCCAAGTTGTTCAATCCGTAAGCAGATGCACAAGTCAAACCCAGGCCGGCTGAGTTCGAAGCTGGTACTCTGCACATTCTCCAGCCGTGGGTCCCACACTCGGCACCTCTGTAACTGACCTCCACCCTATCATCTGCCCTTGTTTGCTCTTTTGTGAGCTTCTCCTCTTTCCAGTATTGCCTTGCTTTCTTCTCACACATCTGAATCTTTCTAACCCAAGTCAGCTTCTGCTCCACAAACTCCTCTGGCCCTCACTGACCTGCTTTTCTGATCACCTGTACCTCAACCCTCAGGGCTGCTGACCAACACTCTCCTGCACTTCGGATGGTTTCCAGTGTGTTAGTTCCTTTTCCTGGCTGGACGGCCCATCTCTCTGTCTCCCCACCTCGCCCCAGGGCTTACACAGTGCTGGGACCCTGGGAGGTTGAATTTCAGGTTAGGTGGAGCCTAAAGACAAGATTTAGGTATCATAAAACTAGAGCTGTGATTGGCTGGCATCTCAGTAGTTACAGTATGAGATTTGCATACCAGGAAGGGATTGGCTGAGAAGACCCTGAGTCTTGGGGGCAGGGGCAGGAGAACAGCACATTGTAAAATTTCTCATTAAACTCTATCCGTGACTACAAAAAAGTCTTACGGCCACTGATGACTACTGTGCAGCTCACTCTGAGGTCCACTTCTGCCTGGCTCACAGAGTCCTTTCATCACTCCGGGAACCGGATCACACTGGCCACTGTCAGCATCCCTGGGGATGTCTGGGTCTTGATGTTCCCAGTTTCTACCCTGCAGCTCAGTGGAATCCGTTCATCTCCATGGCAAATCAAGGAACCCTGAGACTGCAGGGAGGAATTGGAAAATCAAGACTGAAATTCAGGAGTCCTGAGTCTGGATTGGGCTGTTGTCATAACAGAAGGGAGGAGGCACTGAGGAGAGGTAGTTCCTGATTCCCACCCAGCCCACAGGGCCTCTCTGCAGCCCCAGAGACACTGTCTGATTTCTAGTTTGGGAGCAACTTTGGTCCGGTGGGTGCCAGGCTGAAAGGGCCCCCTGGAAAGGCAGAATTACTGGGTCAGTTCCAGTCCTCTCCTGCCCTGCAGCTCCCATTCAGGCCCCAGTACAAACTTGAAAGCACAGTGATCTCCCAAACGCACCCTTCTCTCGGAATTGGTGACTTATGGGTATCACTTGGTTATGGAAGCTGAGTAGAGGAAGCAATTAGACTTTGCTTCATTTCCCCCCAAGAAAATGAAGAAAGCTAGAAGGAAGAAAATAGAGGGGGTGGGTGGGAGGCAAGGTAGTTCCCTGCGATTAGCAAGACCTCCCAGAAAAAGAGGACTCTCAGTCTCTGCAGCCACCATGGCTGCCTGACCGCTGACCCCACCTTGACTCACTCCCTGGGCCCCTGGTCAAATCCCCAGCCCCGCACTGCTCCCTCTGTCTCTCCTACCAACATCCTTGTTGCTCTCCAAACCTGGCTGCAGCCTGGCTGCCCTGGCTTCGCAGCGACTTCCTCCTTCAGCTGTTCTGCGGTTCAGTCTCAGCCCCTAAGCAACTTCCCTCTCTTCCAAGCCCTGCCCGACTCTGCCCTTTGGAGGCTCACCTACTCCAAGTCTTTCCTGTGGTCCTGTGTTCCCCAGAGTCCTGACTGGGCTCTCAACCCACCCCCTGCTGAGCATTTAACCCTTCAGGGAATCTGAGTGGGTGCTGCCCGGACCTGGTGGGTGCTCCTGCCCTGGGACCTCTTCTGCATCCCTGGGCTTTCCTACCCTGCCTCTGGCAGGAGCTGAGGAGAGGTCTTGGTGCTTGAGACTCTAAGGAGAAGGAGAGAGGGTGTTGGAAGAGAAAGAGGACGATCTGGATTCTAGGTCCTGTCCCTCTCTGTTCACCCATCATCTATGGCTTCACATTCATGCCCCTCACCTGCTAAAGCTTGAAGCAGAGATCATGCACATTCTGATCTATGGTTTCTCTAGCATCACCTGGAGGGGTGAATTTGAGGCAGGCAGGGGTGATTTGGGGACTGTAGCACCAGTCCCGGGGGGAAGAGATGAACTATAGGGGATACCTCGGAGGAAGGTTTATGGAGAAAGAATAGCAGGACTTATAGGTGAGCTCTGTGGAAGTGCAGGAGGGAGAGGAATCGCAGACCCTGGGAGGAGTCTATGGAGTGTGGAGGTGGTGGGCAGACGAGGGGCTGCGGGGGAGTCTGATGGAGGGATAAGGGGTAAGTCTGGCTGCACACGGGGCCTTCCCACGCCACCCGGGAGGATGTGTCCAGGAACAGAAGCATGGAGGAGTCGGAGAACAAGCAGCACAGGGTTCCAGCCCGTGAGGAGAACCAGAATGATGGGCTCTCTCAGAGCCAAGGACAGGAAGGCATCAGGCCAGGGGTATGGGTGGAATGTTGGTGTCACCCCACAGTTCGAATGTTGAAGCCTTAACTCCCAGTGTGAGGTATTAGGAGGTGGGTCTGTGAGAAGCAATGGCTTTCAGATGCGGCCAAGAGGGTGGGGACCTGATGATGGGATTAGTGCCCTTATGAGAAGAGATCTGAGTGCATCTCCTCCCCCAAGTACCATGTAAAGACACAGCAAGAAGGTGCTCTCTGAGCCTAGAAGTGACTAGTAGAAGAAATCAAGTGGGGTGGCATTTTGATCCTGAACAGGAACTTCCCACACTCTAGAGAACAAATGTCTATGTTTAACCGCCTTACCCCCAGTCTCTGGTATGTTGTAACGGTGGGGCTGACTAAGCTATCTGATAAAAGACATGAACAGCTCCCCAGGGGGCAGTCCAGAAGTCACTATGGAGAGAAACCCTCAGAGAAGAATTGGGGCAGAAGTCTTGTTTAATGACTCTAGCATCTATGGGCACAGGGACCCGGAATGTAGACTGTTCTTTAAAAACTTTTGGTTGAGGACAGGAGGAAAGAGTTTATCCATAGCCTGGCGTGGTGTTACACACCTAAAATCCTAGCCACCTAGGAAGCTGAGGCAAGAAGATTGCAAGTTCAAGCTCAGAATTTAATGACTTCACCAGATCCAGTCTCAAAATAAGAAATAAATAAAAGGCTGGGGATGTAAAGGGCTCAGTCCAAGGACCCTGGGCTCAGTACTTGCAGGAGATCAAAGAATCCATGTCTCTGTGAAATACTTGTCCTGGGACAGGGCACTGAATTCAGTTTAAGATTCAAGTTAAAAATCTTGGCAGAAAACATTTTTCCATATCCTTTGAGTGGTCACTGCTGAAAAGATTACATAATATCTTAAGTCCATTTCCATAAAATACCACTGACATATTTTGTTTAGAATGTAACACCATGAAACAATTGGTTCTTTTGAAACTATGTGTTCTTTTTCTTCCATCTGATGGTAACAGCTTGCAACACATTGTGCTTCGCTTTTCACTTTGCCTGCTAGGAAACCCAGAGGCCAATTTCAGACTAATTATACTGAAGAGATCCTTTCTGGTTGTTGATACAAAGTTTTCTGCTTTGCTTAGATGGTGTCTGATTTGTTTTTCATCTTTATTTTATATTCACATGTATATAAGTGGTGATGTTTTTAAAATGCTCAATATAAGTTTATTGAGCAAATAAAACCTGCAAATGGTGATTTTCTTCATAAATTGAAGTACTTAAATTGTCATAACATGTGTTCTGCATATAGTTTTTGACCAAATGTGGAGATGTTTGTAGAGTGAAACTTCAAATGCTAGTCATTATGTAAATATCATTTTATTTTAAACCATGGAAAATTCTGTCTGAGCATAAGGAAGGTATAAATTACAAAAGAACGAGCAGAGGCTTAACCTCTTGGGGGTCTCAGGTTCTCCTTCTGTGGAATAGTGATAATAGTTCCTGCCTGCCTGACTCGGGAGATAATGGGTAGGAGAATCCTTTGAAAGGGGTAACACATTCCTCCCACTTAAAGGAACATAAATAATGCAATGCTTAGTTTTTCTTTTGCATTTCTGGTGTATCGTGCAGCACAAATTCTCCGCTGATTTATTGAGTGGAGTTTGGAGCAAGCGTGATCTTAATGACCGCTGATGGTTTTGACTCGGTGGGGCTGCAAATCAGAGCTTCATACTCAGCCTGTGATTGGGATTTGCTGTCTGTTCGGACAAACTCTGTGCCTGCACAGGGTACAGGGCCTTGAGTGGACGGGAGTGTGGCAGGGAGCAGGTGGTTCGGGTTGTCTGCCACCTTTGTGATACCTGATGCTGGCTCTGCCTCCCAGGGATTTTCCCAGCAGGCTTTGCGGAGGTCTTCAGTCCCTGGAAATTAAAGGGAGGGGCGGTGCGTGCAGGAGAGGCTGGGCTGAGCTTGATGAAGAGGCTCCACCTGCAGACCTGGAGGGGGCCGTTTCCGCAGCACGCCGCCTCTGCGGGGCTCTGGGAGGGAGGATGACAACCAGCAGCAGGGCTTTCTCCCATCCGAGGTCTGGGGACTGGACCGTCGCTCACGGCCCCCGATGGACCACCTCCTTCTGCGAAGGCGCAGCTGTAGGGTGGGTTACAGATGAGCCACCTCCGAGACTATTTTTTTCTACTTACATTTTTGAGGGTAGGACACCACTCTCCATGGGTTGTTCCTGATTTTGGAGGAAGAGGCAGAGAAATAAAGTTAGAGGAGAATGCAGGAGGAGTGTGTGTGTGTGTTGACCACTCTATCTAAACAGCTGAGGATGAACTCCAGGTTTCACTGGAGCTCTACTTAACTACTGCCTGTGGTTAAACTGACTGGGCTTGAATGATCCTTTCCATATACACTCATTTAGCCATTCAACAAATACCCTGAATGACTGCGACGTGCAAGGCCCCATGCATGTGGTGTTCTCTGTCCTGCAGACCATAACACATTTTGTGTCATAAAGTCTCAGAAAAATGGGTGTGTCAAACCCACATTTGTTCTTTAGAATGTTTCTATTGACAAATTATTAATTTTAATTTTATGAGTTTTATCATTTTAAAAAATGAGTGCTTAACAGCAAAAAATAAAAATTAAACTATTGCATTTTCAATACTTACTGAATGTTTATAAAAAAGCATCAAAATTTTCAACATTGGTGTTTGGTATACAAAAATCTAAAAAGAACAAAAATTTGCATGAACTATAATGAAAATGCCAATAACACTCTACAAAAAAAATAATGTTTACTTCAAGTATCACACCTAAGGCTGTCTTCACACATGACAACTTGTTCCAAACGCACGTATTGCTCACACTGACAACACATGCATTTTACCTTCTTGGCCTTTCGTGGGGCATACTTGACAACTTGCTGGTCTTGCTATTTTGTCAGAAAGTTCTTATTATATTTTGCAGAGTGTAGTTAATGGAAACATACAATATCAATAAAATAAAGTATTAAATGCTTAATATGTATGATGCATTTAGAATAAACATCAACATTTTCACATCAGCCATGTACTTGCTTACAAAACCTAAGAAACAAAAACCTTTGTGAGTTACGATGTAAACACAAAAGTCTGCCACAGAAGTAACCTTTGCTTCAACTGTCGCACCCAAGGCAGTCTTCACACACGACAACTGCATGTTCTATGCACACGTCATGCTTACACTGACAGCATGTGTCCTTAGCTTTCCTTTCCTATGTGGAAGGCCATTCTTGTCATCTCTCTTCTCTTCCTGTTTTGTCAAAAACTCCCTACTGTGTTATACAATGTGCGCTTAGCAGGGAAATAAGATATCAATAAAATAAAATATCAAATGTGTAATGAGTACTTGGAATAGACACCAACATTTTCACATGAGTTGATCACTTGGTTATAAAACCTAAGAGATAACATCAGAAACACAATGATGTACTACAAGGAAAATACCAGTAGCACTCTACAATAAAAATAATCTTTGCAATTGTCATACCCAATGTAGTCTTCACACATGAAAATTGCATGTTTCATATATAAGTATTACTTACACTGATATTATGTATGTTTTGTTTCCCTGTCCTTTCACAGTTGACATCTTTTTGTTTTTCCTGCTGCTGTAGTAGGTTTTTGAGATGCTGTGCCTGCCTATTCACCTGTCTGCTCACCAGTGTGACCCACAATTTTTTTGCATAGTTCCCTGAGCAGAAACATTTTGTTTTCCCTCTGCTGTAAATAATCTCTTATGAGTTCCAGTCCCAATCCTTTAGAAAATTTCTCCATGATATTTTGCACTTGTTATTTTTTTTTTTGTAAACTATCAAACTTACTTATGCCATACATGTTTAAGATGGAGTCAAACACAATCATTGGCCAATGCTTTGTGTTTCAAGTGACATAGTTGCTGCATAGCTCATCCACAACATCCACTCCATCTTTGGTCTTGTAGAAAGTTTCCATCTCAGGATTCCATTTGGTTGAGGTTTCAATATTGTCATCATGGTGTAATGTTGACACCAGCAGTACCAGTTTGTTTTTCTTTGCCTTATATGAGGTCAATGTAAATCTTTCTGAAATCCAAGGATTGTACTATACAATTTTCTGTTTTGAAATAGCAGCATTTCATTGGGAATTTCTGCTTTGTTCCTATGTACGTTTCCTACCGTGGGCAACTTGTGCTTTGTTAGCAAATGTAACAGCAATTGGAAACTAATAAATCAATTGTCAAATGTTACATTCCGATTAGTTTGGGAGATGGGAGCAACAAGTAATGGCCTGTTGGCTGAGTTCCAGGATAGATTTTTAAACTGAAAGCATAATAAGTCATCACATCTACAAGGGCATAAATTTTTATGCTGTATTTTGACCCATTGCTTTTCCATAAGTCTTTTACATTTGTGTGCTTACCATGAGAATTCCCTGCTAATTACAGCAGAGCTATAAGCGCTTTCAGTTCAGCTAGTGAGGTATTATAACAAATACATTTTTGAATTTGACTATTGGTGCACATTTTACCTGTATTTCAACCTTTGTGTATTTCACAGCATCTTGTAGCATTTTGTCTGTTATAGTTTCCCACACTGAATGGCAGTGCTGGCATTCTGTCCAGTAAATTTCACCCCTGCCATGACCCTCACTATACTTTTGAACCTAGTTTTAACATTGGATTGTTCCATTTGGTTGTGTGGTCATCTCACGACATTTTGGCTAGTCAAATATGTATTCACATTGCTGTTTTCTTTGTCATTTGAATCAAAGAGGTCTGCGTTCTCTGTGTCTGTATCAGTTGATCCTTGCTCCATTTTGCTGTTATAGGACATTTGGTTCACATGGCCAACATCAAAGCCATCGTCACCATCACTACCACCACCACCATCATCATCATTCACCCGCATTACTCTTCTGTTATGAAAACATGTATTTTACCATAATGGATCATCTTCATCATTCATGTATGAGTAATCTGACGATTCATTTTGACCTCCTGCAAAGCATGCAAGTCTGCTTTTTTATGTCCCATTGTAAAAAACTGGGCTATTTCTACCAGAAAAAATCAATCCTAGAGTGGTGTAGGTATATTACATTCTCTGTGATACTCAGGTAAATATCCACCAAACCTGTTAGATGGAGTATCATGTTTGTGAAAATCCTGATTTGACACTTTAGCACACATGCATATACCTTATCTTTCATTGTAGCCAGTGGGTAAACACAAAGGTTGCTTCCTGTACCCTTCAAATGCAGCTACTGAGATGCACAGCCAGTTACTATTATACTAAAGTAAAATTTACAGTAGAAAAGTAAGGAATGTGTTTGTGGAAACCAGTGTTATCCTGTTTGGGTAATTAAATGGAGGATGTTACACTTTATTGTGAAAAGGATGCAGCCAGAGATTTTATTAAATCAAAGACTCTGACTGGATGGCTCTGGATGAATTCCTGCCTTCCTCACAAGCACCTGGGGCTGCCACTACACAGACCCTTCCCATTTGGCAAGGATCTAGGATGTAGAGTAGAATAATATGTGGTCTCTGTCTACCCTCAGGAAGCTTTCAGTCCAATAAGGCAAACAGAATTGTGAGCAACTCATTGCAACAATTAAAGTAGACAAGAAAGCCTTGAGGGAAAGACTAAACAATGCAGGAGTAGGAGAAGAGAACCCTTAACTCTTAACTGGGCTCCTGACCTGGAGGGTATTTCAGCTGCACCTGGGGAAGCTGACCAGGAATGAATAGAAAGAGGCTCAGGGGGAGGGGTGGGAGGGTGGTGCAGGAGCTGGGAGAGAGGTGCGCTCCAGGTTGGTGAGTGCCCAGTGCAGTACCAGGAGAACTTCCATACAATTAGGGTGCCCAGGACTTGGGGGAGGGAGGGAGTGACCAGCTCTAAGCGGTATTGTGTGCCTCTCTTTGTGGGGGTGTCAGTCACTTTCCTCTTCACTGGGACAAAACACCTGACAGCTGAAACTCAGGAGAGGTTTATTTTGTCTTGTGTTTTTAGTCCATAGTTGGGTGACTCCAAGGCAAGGAAGGAAAGCTGCTCATGTCATGCTATCATGGCAGCCAGGGAGCAGAGAGTGAAGGGGCAGCTGAAGGCAGATATACCCTTTGGGTCACCCCCAGTGACCACTTCCTCCAATCAAATCCCGCCTCCTAACATCACATCTAGTCACAATGGCCCCATGATTTAATACCTTTAAAAGTATCACTTATGAGCACTTGGGCAGGAACTTCATTGGCTGCACAGGGGCTCTCTGGTGATTTGTAATGACACAGGTGTGATGAAGATGCCCTGGTCCCAGTGCTCCTGCGCCATGTGGCCCAAGGGCCCACAGCTCCATCCTCTTGCTTGTGCATCTTCTCTCTTGCTCTCTCTGTCTCTCTGGCTTGAATGTCTCTGAGTAGTGAGAGATGGAAGTGCCACAGAGATGTCACAGTGTACTCCAAGGGTTGATGAAGTGGTGTGTCACTTCCCCCAGGAACACTTGCTTTTTGAGAGAATAGGATTGAAGAAAGCACTGTGGCCAGAGTTCCATCCCTGCCCAACCCCAGCACAGGAGCTGGAAGATGTGTGGGGAACTGGCCGAGATTCCTGCCAGGAAGAGACAGCAGTGCATGGAGGACTCCTGCAGTGCTCTGCTGGGGCTCTGCCCAGGCTGCCTGGGGACAGATACCCAGGGGCGTGTGCATTTGGAAGAAGATGAGTGTCAGCATTAACTCCAAATGTCCTCAGAGTTAATCCCAAGCCTGGAGGCTCTGAGGGAAAGAGTTTTGCAAGCAGCAGCACCTCTTCAGGCAAACAAGTGAAGGAGCTAATAGGCCAGGTGTCTGGTTTAGCATGCTATTGTCACAAAAGTGTGCAGAGCACCCTCGGTTCTGAGATCTGGGGGGCTCTGAGGGTCACCACCACAACTGGGGAGCCCACTTTTTGTGCCAGGTCAGGACAAGATGCAGAGAATAGTTAGGTCTAGACCCCAGCTTCAGGCTTGTAGTTGGGGTGATGTAAGGAACTTTGGAAGGAAAGAATGATTTTAGTAAACTCACACTCAGAATTCCAGCAGGACAACAGGATTAGAAGGACATGGAGATTGGAATGGGAAAGATTTCAGATTAAATTCTGGCTTTTCCTCACACAAGCTGTATGACTTTGGGTAAGTCCCAAAGAAATGAGTCTCCAAAAATGAGTCGCCATTTTCTAATTCACAAACAGAGGCTCCATCAGAACACTGACTTTGTATGTTGTGAAGCTTAATAAAGAGAGAGAGTGGGGAAAGTAACTAGCAGGTGTCTGGTCTGTGTGAAAAGTCTCCTTCCTTTTGCACCCTGGATTCTACACTTACCTGCTCTTTGTTACCCATGTGCCTTGGAGAAGATACATATCCTTCTACCATCAGTTTCCCAGCCAGTGGGGAGAAAAGCGACAGCATCTGTCCTGTTTATTACCTAGCTTCTGTAAGATCAAGGATCATAGTGAGGTAGATTAGGCCTGGGGCAAACCAGACAACTGACTGGGCAGAATGTGTCAAAGGTAATAAAAACCCAGAGGACATGCACAGACACAGGACCCAGAACGATTCCTGAGCACTGTCCACAGAACCAACCAGGAAAGGATTGTTTTCAATCCTTCACTTGAATCCGGCGCTGTTTGCAGGACCAGTCAGAAAGGTGCTATCTCCAATTGCTCATTTACATCTGTTGGAAGCCAAGCAAATCTTTTGGCGGGGTAGTTTAAATTCGGTGCCAGGCCAAGTGAGTTTTTGATAGACAAATGCCTTATTTGCATGAGGAGAAGTGATCAAACATGACTGAATAGAAGAGGAGCCATCTTGGAACCACTCAGAGAAAATCAACTAAAAGCACAGGTAACCGGAAGAAAGGGTGGGACATACATCCTGATGCCCAAATCAATATGAAATAAGAAACTTGTAAATCAAACAAAACATAGGCACAGGACTTTACAAAACAGCGTACCAGCCCACGGGCTGCCAGTTGCACTGCTGCCTGCGTGCTGAGCAAGAATTGCCACACTGGGAGGCCTCCGAGAAGCCGATGGATAAAGGCGCGGCTAACTCAGACCACAGGGGACACTTGGGACACAAAACCCCTCACCTCTTTCATTGTCTTCCACATAGAGGACACTGCAGCCTGGTGGCAAATTTCACCGGTATACGGAGGCAAGTGACCAGGGAACTGCTCCCTTCCTGAAGACCGGCTGCACGAGGAGGAAGCCAAGCCAGAAATTTCGGATACAAAAGAGTCCCCTCTAATCCTCAGGGCCACTGTGCGTCTGCTCATCTGTCCACTCTTGCTCTGTAGGGAGAATTTCTTTCCCTCCCTCAGTAAACGCATTCCGTCGTGGCCTTTTCCATGTGTCTTGTTCAGTTCTTTGGGACATCAAGGACCTGCGAAGAAGCCCCACGGGACCCTCCATCCAGGGACAGGAAGAGGCACAGCAAATAGCAACAGGATGTCAGTTCTCCATATCTATCTGCATCTGCAGACTAAACTGTGGCTGGATGATGTTTTTAAACATTCCACAAGAAGAACCCTCCATGTTGGGCCAAGAGGCAGCAACCAGAAGAAACCCCACCTGCCTCCCTGGTGAGTCTGCGTGACTTGGCAAGCTCCAGGAAGAGAAAGAGATGTGTGTTCCATAGGCCTACCTGCGCACGGGCTATGAATCAAGGGCTCCGCCTCCCCCTCTGTAAGCAACCTGCTTGCTCAGAGAACCTGCTAAGTTCATAGCAACTAAGGTACATAAAGTAACTAAATGCTTGTATTGTTAGGTAATTTTGCAGGCCTGGTGCCCGCAGTCTGAGCATTTCTTGCGTAGATGACATTGTGCAGTGTGGCAAATATGCGGGATTGTCCTCTGTCTTGCCTTCGAGCCCCAATATTGTTCTCATTGTTTTGCTTAATTTTTGTTTAATTTTCGTTTCTTTTTTTATTTTGTTTTTCCTTCATTTCATATCCTGTTTTTATTGGTTTATTGTGTTTCGTTTTTGGTTTGTTTTTGCTATGCCTGATGGAATGGTCAACTATTCTGAAAATAACAAGATACAATATAGTAACTATTGTTTTCACAGTATCTCTCTTTGAAGTTCTATGCCAGTTCTACTGCTTTGTTTTGATTGTTCTGTTACCTTTTGTTGGATTTTACTATCTTTAAAATAAAAAAAATTAAAAAAAACAAAACAAAACAAATAAACATTCCACAAATATTCAAGAAGCAAAACTTAAAATTACGTCATGCAAAGCACAATGCTCTGTGCCCAGGAATGCAGAAATTCATGTGCTCACCTTGCTGTAGTCTCCTGCCAGTCCCCAGACCTGTTTCTCCTCTGTACCTCTGTTCCCTCAGGGTTCGTGTCCTACAGTTTGTGTAGTGTGTTGCTAGGCCTATCAAGGTTGTATCTGTACTGAATATGTACAGTCTTTTTTCTTGTCATTATTTCCTAAACACAAAGCCTCACAAGTATTTACATAGGATTTACATTGTAGTAGGAGTTACAAGTCACCTAGAGATGACTTAAAGTGGTAGGAAGGTGTTGTAGTCAAGTGTTGCAAGGAGAATAATTACATACAAGGCACATAATTTATAGTATTATTTATACTGGTCACCCAAGGAGTCAAATAAAAAGAAAGTGCAAGAAATCTTTCCACAACACTAAAGACCTAGAAAATCCAGTCAAGGGCCTGGATCCCATGGCAATAACCTGCATGAGTTCAGCTGAAGACCTAGAGGGCTTGACAATGACCCATGCAAGTCTGTCCCACAGATCTGCACTGGGAAGGCCCAAAAGATCATTGGTGGAAGCTAGAAAGTCTATGCCAGTGGGGTGAAGGATCTGTGCCAGTGGGCTGAGGGTTCTGTACTGGATCCAAGAAGCAACACTCAAAATAAGGACCAGGGCTCCCCTGAAAAGTACCACAGCCATCCTCAATGACAATAGATCTGGAGCTCCTTCAATGATGAGAACAGCCAAGTATGTATCTGGGGAACCAGCACGACAAACTCTTCCAGGAGAACCAACAGTTCCAAACAACACCGCCACTTAGGAGAACCCACAATGCTACTCTTCCTCTCCAGCTCTCCTTTTTGTGCTGGCAACAATCCTCAGGTGGGTCATCCACACTCAGCACCATGCTGATTCAGTTCAGCTGGTGTTTAAATTGACCACCAGTTACCAATCCACTACAGAAGCTGTGAGTAGGCTGCAGGTAAGTACCATGTTATTTTACACTGGAGGCTTGAGCATTCATGAGTTCTGGAATCTGAGGGGTGCTGTCATTGACCCCCTGGGATGCTGAGGGATGAGTGTGTGATTATTACACACTGAGCACTGACTGTGGAGCCTAGGGCTTTCCAGATGTGTTGGGAGGATTAATCAGGCTGTATCAAGTGCCTAGACACATATGTGGCCCAGAAGGATGCTCTGTCACCACTTACTTTGTCATTAATTTTATCCCAGAGTGAGGGCGATGGTGAGGAGACACGTAGGAGCCAAATCAGAGGTAAAAGTTCTTGGTCAAGTATGCCCAGGCCTTAGGCTCCCACCTGGGAACAACTTTCTTCTACGTCCCTCTTCGTGGTCCTTCTAGAGTGTTTCTGATGAGCAGCTACGGTCTGCAGCTGGTCTGCAGTCCAGGTCCTGCCTCTAGCCCACGGCGGCCCCTTGCAAGCACCATGCTGCTCTCCAAGCTGAGGAGCAGCAGCAACAGTCCCCACACCACCAGAATATAGCTCACAGCATCTCCGCCAGTCTCCTGCCCCTGCTCAGCCCTCCACCCATCTTCTCCTCTGCCACTGGTACAATCTTCCTAATGGCAAACCTGATCGTGCTACTGCTCTGCTTTAGATACTTTGAAGGCTCCTTATTCCCTTGCTATTAAAGTCTGAGCTCCTTGGCAAGGCTCATGAGCTCTGCCCACTCTGGCCTTCCTTGAACATTTCACACCCTTCCCATCCCTTGTGGGACCCAGCCCTGAATGAGCTCTCAAAGCCCTGCACAGTCTCAGGACTCCAGGCTTCCCCAGACGCTGGCCTCTCTGCACTGACACCCTTTCCCACCACCCATGCATCTTTTCACTCTGTAAATAACACTGCACCCTGCTTCACTCCAGGCGAAAGGGGCAATTTGCTGAAGTTAGATCAGGAAACACGATGTAGGGGTTTTGTACTTTGAAGTTTACATTATAGCAGACAGAGACCTGGCTCAGAAAGAGAACACATAACCAAAGTGTGCATATTTGGGTTTGTGCATTTGTGTATGTGGATACAGGTGCAGTGTGAACAGGCCAGGAAGTGAACAGAAAGTACATACAGTGTAAAGGCGACGGTGGACTTGAGCTACCAATTCACTCAGCTCACGCTTCTGCAATCAGGGGGTGGTTTCTTCCAGGAAGCCTTCCTGGACATGGCACTGTCTGGGTGGAGCATCCTGCTTTGCCCAAGCCACACAGCAGGCCATGCACCCAACATGAGCTGTGACTAGAGTCAGCTCCCCAAGGTGCCAGACTGTGACCCTCAGTAACCGGTACAGCATGTGGCCCTGAGTCAGCAAAAGCTGATGGCCAATGGCTGTGCCCACAGAGGCAGTCCTCTCTGCGCTGGGGTAGTGGAAGGCAGGAGCAAGGCCACCATGTTGGACAGGCTCCGCCCTCCTTTACACAAGGAGAGTAGTGGAACTGGAATTGTGCAACTAGGTTGGGCATTTGTTTGTAAATGACAAAAGCCGCCAGGAGCTTTCGACGTGCTCCTCATTCATCCGGCCCCCATCACCTTCCTGTCATTTCCTGGTTATTTAGAACCACGCGGCCAGATAGCCCTTAACCAAGCAATATACATGTTAATGTGGAGAGCAGGGGCTGAGATGGAAGCGGCAGCCAAAACACATTATTCAATGGGGAAGGCGAGGAGTGGGAGAGGGACGGGTGAGGGGAGGCTCAGGGCAGTGGATGCTTTCACTGAGTCACAAGCAGCTCTATCTGCCGGGCTCTGGTGCCACCGCCCCCTCTGCACCGCTCCTCCCTCGGAACACTCGTCTCCAACCTAAAAAGGCCCTTGGTTTATTTTTAGCCATTTCCAGAAGGCCCCTGGCAGTCTAACTTTAATTAGAATTGTACCCAAGGAGGCCAGAGCTATTGATGGAATGATTTCTTTTCTTCTTCTTTCCTTATTGGCAGTGCGTAGGGGGCAGCCCAAAAATGCTTTCTGAGAAGTAGAAAATTTAGCATTTAATTATTATTCTTGGTTACCTGGTTCCAGTTCAAGAAGGTATGTAAGGGAAGAATGTGGAAAGTTGCTGGTTCTGGCCTCCTCGGCTCACAAGCTGTGGGAGGTCAACACCTTCGCCTCTGGGAGGAGTCATGTTTTCTCCACCTGGAAAAGGGGTCCATACACCAAGCCCTGCCGTGCTGAGTCACAGTGAGGAGCAGGGAGGCTGTGAGGGACGTCTTGCTGTGCAGTGAAGTGCCGACAGGAAGTTTGCCCAAAGGCTTGGGCCTGGATTAAGTGTCCAGGCAAGGAGGGGAGAGGCTGTGTCCCAGGCCTCCTGGGCCAGGCTGCTTCTGACCTTGTCTGTGAGCAGCCTGTATCCAACAGGCCTTTGCCCCAACTCTCAGAGAAGACTATATTTAGGAAGGGTAAGAGTGGCCAGAGGATGTATTTTGGATAGGAGGAACTCACAGAGCTCCTCAGGGTGCTGCTCTAGGACCATCAGAAGGGTGCAGGACTCAATCCTTCAGGGCATGGTCACAGCTTTGGAGGGACCTAACAGGTGGGCACCAAAGAGATCTCTAGAGTCTGTCTAGGATCTGCCAGGTGTCTGGGGTAGGAGCGAGGGCACTAGAGCCCCCTAAAGCATGGTGGATGCTTGCTGAGGCAGACACACCCTCAAGGGGTGGTGACACACACAGCTCACACATACATATCCCACATACATGCACATGCTAAGAACTCAGGGTCTGGAGGCTAAGCATGTTAGTCACAGCAAGCTGGGTTACTCTGCACTTTTTTATTCTGAATGAGTCGTGCCAGATCAGGTTATCCTGCCACTACCACACCCTAACTAACTCAGTGACCACACACAACCGGAGACTGGTTCTCTCTTTTGCAGATTTCTTTTGGAGCTGGGTGTTTCTCCAGGGCACCTCCTCTCTACATGTCAGCAAGCTATTCCACACCTTGACTGTCTAACAAGCTCCTCGGTGTGAACAGGTGATCGCGGCAGAATCTCTGCCAAATGCTAGCCAGCAGCAAATATCTCAGCATTCATGCGGGGTATTGTTCCTGTACCCGTTAGTGGGGGAGGACCAGGGGTTGGTGATGATTAGGTGCATCTCCTTCCCTCTCCCTCCCATCCCTCATTTTCCTTCCTTGGCTTCATGTCCTCTGCAGATGAGGAAGATGAGCAAGATGACCTCCTGCTCAGATATTCTGCGTAAAGCCCAAGTTGCCTTCACCCCTGGCTGCCTTGGGGCCTAGATCAAGAGCCCTTGGTGCCCTCAAAGTCACCCTACTTCATGAGCATATGTGGGGTGCACCTCTGAGGACCTGCCCAGCAGGCCTGCCTTGTGCACGTGTGGGACAATCGGTCCTGATGACTGAAGTGTGTACACTTCCATTGTGATGTTTGAAGTTTCTAATTTTAGCCTCAGATTCGTTTCTTTGATCATCTGCTACTTCAACTCCAGTGCAAGCCAACAACTTCCTGTTCCTTAGAAATGACCTGGGGCTTCATCTCACCCTCCTTTTCTTCTTGTCTTTTTGTTCTTGCTACACTGACAGTTTGTCATTGTTTGGTTTCTCAAACATGCCAAGCTTGTTCCTGCCTCAGGGCCTTTGCCCTGTTGTTTCCTGTAACACACTGAACACAGCTCCAGCTCAGCACTCCTTCTCAGCTGGAAGGTCCTCGCCGTAGAATAGCCACGTTCTGACCTTGTTCACAGTGTCCACATCTTTACTCACCACAGCATTTCATCTTCTGCTCCCATCACTATTAGAAATAGAAACAAGATACTTCCACGACAACTAAAGGAATTTATGACAACCAAGCCAACCCTACAAAGAATACTGAAGGACATTCTAGAGAGAGATAAAAAAGTCCACAGCTCCAGAAACAGCGACAGAGGGATATCGCTGAGCTGGGCAGACAAATGAATAACCCATCATCAGGAGTTTGAGTCCAGTATTGTTTTCAATGAGCTGTTTAGTTTAATCTTATTCTACCTCGACCTGCTTAACTTTATTATATATGATGACAGAGACAGCTATTTTAAAGATAACAAAATTTATTAGGGTAGTCTTTAATGATATTCAATCACCTTATTTCAGAACCAGGTATTGCTTTCACTGTTCTGTTTGAGGGATTTTAACCTATCTTAGTTTGTTTGATTGTATTACAACAGACGATATAGGTAACTACCTAGAAGATAATATGAGGCATTATAGAAATCAACGTTGCATTACTATGTATTGCTTCTATTATTTTATTTGTTATTGGTTTTATTCAGTACTATTTTGTTCGACTATATTAGGCCAATTGATAAGGGCAATTATTTTGAAGACAATAAGAGGTATTACAAGGGGAACCGAGGAAGGAAGGAAGGGAAAAGGAAAAAGGCATAGATTTATATGAGGGTATACATAAGATAGTTTAAAAGACTATATTACTAAATGCATAAACTGATGAGAGAGAACAGTTGATACTCATATGATTAGATCAATCTTACATGTCTTTATCTGTCAATCTGAACAACCCCCTTGAAGGTAATGATATACAATGTTACAACCACTGTAAAATTCCAATCATCTCATTTCCTAAACCTATAATGTGACAGTATTGGATATGTTGTTGTTGTTTGTTGATGCCTTTAGATTTTTGTTTCTCTTCTTTATGACCATTCTTTTATTCTTTATTGGTTTCATTCTCAACTATCTTGCTTGGTTATATTAGACCTGATGATATGGGCAGTTAGCTTAATGATAACAAGAGGTATTCTAAGGGGAAAGGAGGAAGGAAGGAAGGGAAAAGAAAAAAGACATAAATTTATAAATAGGTATGCATAGGACAGTTAAAATGACTATATTACTAAATGCATTAGCTATTGAAAAAGAAAAGTTAATACTCATGATTTGATAAATTTTGCATGTCTATTTCTGTCAATCTGAACAACCCCTATGAGGGTAATGATATGCAATATTGTAACTACTGCCAAATTTCAACCATCTTATTGTGTAAACCTACAATGTTATTGTATCAGATTTGTTGTTGTTGTTTGTCTCTTTTGCTTTTTGTTTCTGTCTTCTGTGTCCATTTTCTCTTAAATAAAAAAAATCATTTTGTATTTTTATTTATGTTTATTGTTTGTCTTTCCCCATTTGGATTTAAACCTGCTGAGGGCAGGGACTTGGTCTTTCTTCTTCACCCCTGTGTCCACAGCACTTAGGACAGTAGTTGGCACATAGTTGTTGCTCAGTAAAATTTGTTGACTGAATAATGCTAGCATTTGCTCTCACTCCTTCCTGGACTTGGCCTTCTCTCCCACCCCGTTCCTATTTCTGTACCTCTGCATCTTATGTGTTCTTCAAGGCTGCCTCTTTCAAGAGATTTTTCACTTAACCTTGTTTCCACTTGTCCCTTTACAAAAAGGTATTGTTTTAAAAGAAACTATAATACACTTCAGGCCCATTGTGTTTCTGAACCTCACAACAACCCAGGGAATTGTCCTTGGGGGTGAAGGTCTGGGATGACCCTGCAGCTCCAGAGAAATCGCTTGATGCCTTGGGGCCATGTGTTTTGCCTGAGTCTGGCTCTGTTCCTTCACTTACCAGTGGCCTTCAAACCCTCTCATGCAGAGGGCGCACACAGATGAACCGAACTGCAGCCCCTGCCCAGGACAGCAGTGTCTGGATGCACCTGTTTCTGGCCTGATGTGTCTGGGATCAGGAAGGAGGTGTGTTCAGGTCTTCGGGACACCCGAGGAGACTGCATCTGGCGTTGGGGCGAGTGGGAAGGAGGAGCCTGTTATGACTTCCAGGAGAAGTTCATTTGGGACAATTAGAAGAGAAGAAGTCAGCAAGGCTGGTTCTGGGGCACAGCTGTCCCAGGAGGCATTGCAGGAAGGACATTGCCTGGGCCCAGACTTGTTGATGGCTTCTATGGTTGGGATACATTTTGTCTTCACCAAAACTCATGCTGACATTTGATCCCCGGTGGAATGGTGTGGAGATGCTGAGCACTCCACACTCATGAAGGGATTAGCATAGTTCCCATGAGAATGGCCAAGGTATCACGAGAACAGGTGTTATAAAGCAAGCCTGCCCTCCTCCCTTATATGTGCCCGTCTCCAGTATTCACTCACTTCCCCTTTGACTTTGCTATAATGCGTGGATCAGCATGAGACCAGCACTAGAAGCTGAGCAGGAACCTGTACCATGTTCTTGAACTTCCAGAACCACATCCAAATGCACTTCTCTTACCCAGTCTTGAGTGTGCTGTTACAGCAACTGAAAACAAATACAAAACAGTGGCCATTGGAAGTCACAGCATCTTTCGCTTGACTCTGGTACAAGAGGAAAGCTGAGGTCAGAGGCTACTGAGAGGAATGACCCTCCCCCCACCCCCCGCCTTTCCCCTTGGGGACTGAGGGACATGAAGAGAAGCCAGCCTGGAAGGAAAGCTGGGGAGAGGCCCAGAAAGACCTGGTGGAGAACACATGCAGGTTAAAAGCTTAGAAAGTCAGAGGCCAATTGATGGATAACAGGCAGCCTGAAGTCTGCCTGGAGATGTCCTGTCTTTTACTATTACTACATTGCTATCACTCTAGCCTCAAAGGATTTTGGAGGAAGCCTCGAGTCTGATGCTGCCACTAAAGGGACAGGAGAATGGGGGCCTTGGGTAGTGTCTTGGAACCCCAGTGTTTCTATCTAGAAAGTAGAGGTGACGCTGTCAGCTTTATGAAATGATGAAGGCTGAGAAATGCCAGTAAAGTGGTGAGGACCATACATGTGCCTGATAAATGCATTTCTTTTTTCTACTTGCATGGAGTCAACCACTCTCCAACCCGTAACAGATGAAGGAAATGAGGCCCCTGACCAGCGCTCATGGGTGAGTAAGTGAGGGCTGGCTTTCAAATTGAGGTGGAGGGGTCAGTCAGCTTACCATGGGCCTCCAAGTTCTCCTGACCTGGAGGAGAAGTGATGGCCAGGTAGTCATTCATCCTTGTATAGAGGTCCTTTTCTCCGTGGTTTTGCTTTCCACAGTTTTATTTACCTGTGATCAACCATGGTCTGAAAATATTAAATGAGAATTTCCAAAAATAAGCAATTCACAAGTTTTAAGCAACTTTCCTCATGGCCTATTGTTATAATTCTATTTTACTATTAGTTATTGTAGTTCTTCTTTTACTGTGCCTAATGTTTAAATTAAACTATATCATGAGTATGCATGGATAAGGAAAAACAGTGTTTATCGGATTAGGTACTACCCAGGATTTCAGGTATTCACAGAAGTCAGACATCCACAGAAGTCCTGCAGATAAAGTGGGGCTACTCTAAGGGAGATAATCCCACAGTCCCAGTTTCTGCAACAATTAACCCACGCATAGTTTCCTATCCGTGAGAACGCGTAGCTTTACTGCCATTTTCCAGGGCATAAGGCCCAGCCAGAGAAAGCACTGCCATTCTTTGCCCAGAAACCCACAAAGCAGAGAGCCCAGTGACTAGAGTTCCCAGACTTTGGCTCTCTAGTTCACTGCTTACATTCTTTGAGCTATGTTCCTGCTCCTTCGTAGCTCAATTAAAAACAAAACAAAACAAAACAAAACAAAACAAAAAGCATTGTTGCTTGAACAGAAAAGCACAAAGCCAGTTAGCACAGATGTTGATTAGCTGGTGCTGGATTGTTCCCCCACCTCCCCAGGTGGCTTAAAAGCTTTCACAAATAGTTTTAAAATAGATTGAAAAATAAGATAACAAGGGTGTTTCTCAATAACAATGACAGAGAAAAAACCACACACACACACAAAATAACAAAAACCAGATGATGTGTCTTCCCCCACTGTTTGGTTTGCAGCTTTCTCAGTAGAGAACATACAGGGGGTTGTCAGGGTGTTTCTGGGTAAGGAATGGGGGGCCAGGAGGGGCGCCTTGCAGAGGATACCACGCTGCTCAGTGATCTCTCACAGCCACCTTCCTGGAGCACACAGTGTGACCAGAGATCTTTGGAAGGAAGAGATCTGAAGGTGATGGACAGTTAGCTGGCAGGGCGCAATACCTCTCTGTGTTCCAACAAAGATGACTTCCCCATGAGCTGCCTCCCTCAGTCCCTGTGTATCTCCCAGGGACTGCCTTTCAGGCCCTCCTCTTCTGTCCCAAAGAGCTGGGTGTCTCCTATGTGAGAGTCTTCAGGGACAGAGAGCTGGGGACCTTCTCAGGCTGGTGGACAGTGATTGGCCCAATAGGAGATGGGAGGCCTGGGCTCTTGTTTGGACTCCATGGTTCCTTTGGTTTGACACAACTAGGGTTTCCAGCATCAGAAAATCATTATTAAACCCTGATGACAGGGTTTAATAATGCTGGAAAAGTTTGAAAATCTTTAAAAGAACAACCATGAAGGGCATTTCTAAGGCCAAAAGTGTGATTTTTGAGATGTAGATATTTGGGTTGGGACTAGGATGAGGCTGGAGGACACCATGGCACAAAATGGAAAGAGGATTTTCTCTCAGGGTGTAAGCACAGGGCTGGCCTTAGAGAGGAATATCAGCTTTAATTTTGCACCTGGTGAGCAGGCATCTGGGTGAACATCCAGTGAGCAGGCATATTCCCCTCTGAGTCCCAGGAGAACTGCATGATCTGCTGAGGTCACCTGGCCTAGCTAAGGAAAACAGGATGAGCAGGTAAGTGCATGAAGTCATAAACTAGTCTGAATCAGAGGAGCCCAGTGCACTGGGAAGAAAGAATGTAAGTATAAAGGGAGTACAGAAGCTCCTTCCCTTGCATCTGGGAGGTGATGGGGGAAGGGGAGGACTGTGCAGGGAGGACTGAGTGTGAATCCTGGAAGTGTGAACCTGGATAAGTCATCTCACCTGTGGGAGCCCCAGTTTTCTCATCCATAAAACAAAACTACCCTTTGGCAAAAGTTATGAAGAGGTAAAATAAAGTGCGTAAAGGGCTTTAGGGTTGGTGGTTCTTGGTATGTAAAAGACATTTAGAAAAAATAATTGTCTCTTTTTCCAGAGAGTATTGGAGGGGAGAGATGCCAGAAAATCTTGAATCTACAAGTTGAACCCATAAATTCTATCATCATCCTTCAGTAAAGAAGGGGAGGTGTCTCCTTACAACTGCTTTGTACTTCATGTCGTACTTGGATGTCCTTGGTCAGCTGTGAGTGGGGCCAAGTTAGAAGGAAGACGTGGCATCATCAGAGACACCTAAGACTAAGACATGGCTGGGAAGGGGAGTAGGCATGTGTGTGGGAGAGACAGCATCTACAGAACAGGCGCTGTGCCAGTTGTGTTTGTACACTAAGGGCTGGCATTCAAATCAGCCCAACCAACACTGGAATCTGGGGCCTTTCCTCTGCTGTGGGTGAGCAAGGGTCTAGGTAAGGGATACTCTGGGCTTTCTGATGCTAACAGTGATAGAAACTTGACCCATATCAAACACTTGCCCAGACCCACACCTAAACTGCATGTTGGAGCTGCAATTTAAGTTCATTTTCCCTGGTCCAAAGTTTACTATCTGGCTACTTCACTGTATCACATTCTGAGTTCAAGTTCCTGAGCCCCGGTTAGAGTTCTCTGATGGATGAGTTTGTATGAGCTATGGTTACACTAACTGCTCTCAAAACCAAAGCTCAAAATTCAACTTGTGGGTCTAGTCTTGCAAGGCTTGGGTCCCTGGTCTGCTGGCCTCATCTGCCACTGTACAGAGAAACAGCACTAAGATGTTAGCCTGGGAAATCACTTCGTCTCTGCTCACATCCTACCTGCCAGAGCTGTCGTGATGCCAAGCTGCAAAACAGGCTGGAGGCAGCTACTTGATGTTAACCACTCAGGATCTACGCACTTGCCTGGCAATGGTAGGATGAGTTTCTCAAGGAATAAGGAGTTTGTGGGGGTCAGCTGCCCTCCCTCTCCTCCCTGTGGCCTGGTTCTGGCCAAAGCCTTATCCAGTGCTAACGTTTTGCTTTGTATGACCCCACTGGGGACCCATAGAGGTCTCCCCCATCTTTCATAGAATGAATGGGGTAAAGGTTCCTAGATGATACAGTTGTTTTTTTCAGAAGAGTGTACTGACTTTGAGAGGATTTTCCTATCATATTCAGTAGGGATTTAGTTTAGAGAGAGGCAGATCTCTCTGGAACTCCATGAAAATGTGCCTGGGAGGTGCGGGGAACTGTGGGGTAGCCAAAGAAACCTGGAGGCAAAAGACTGAAATTCTGATTCTGACCCTGCTCCTCCCTGGCTGAGTGTAAGCTGCTCAACCTCCCTGAGCCTCAGTATCCTTATTTGAGCCATAAAGCAAAGCTGTTTCTCCCAGGGCTCCCAGGAGGAACAGCAGTGATGAAGGTATTTGGAAGCATTTGGCATGTACTAGGCCCCCACTGCATTTTAATATCAGACCTCCCGGGAAGGAGAGAAATTATGTCCTCTTCCTTTTCTTAATCACCATCAATACCTGGGCCCGCTGAGCCTCTTCCTCACCAGCAGAGAATTCTCAAAAGTTGTGTATCAATTGAATTTTTTTTCCTAAATTGAATCTCATTTCCAATGCACCAAGGGAGCTGGGGATTTTAAAGAACTCTCTAGTTTGTCTTTTTATAAAGCTAATAACCACCCCTTGACAACTTTGATACAAATCGTTTTTTTCATTTGTGGGCTTTGTGGGAAGTGGGGTTCCCTTGTATTCATTAAGAAGCCCGTACAGACCTCCCTGAGACAGAGAATGCAGAGAATCAGCTGAACAGAGCTGGTCCTTCCCTGCCGGGGAAGTGAAGCTGAAGGATATCAGAGGGAGACACAGCCACAGAGACACTCAGGGGGACCAATGGGTTAGTGTGCATCTGGGTATGGCAGGGGCCCTCCAAGGCACACAGAGGAGGAAGGAACATTTTCCTCTTGGATCGGGGATGTCCATTAGGAGACGGCCTCTACTCCAAGTCAAATCTTGGTGCTGTATTTCCTGAACTTTATTGAAATTTACCCTCGCAATTCCACTCCCTTCTTTCAATTGTTTGCAGGTGGGTGGAACACTATGTTCTTTCTGTTCCTCAGATCCCTCGATATGTGTTCTGAGGTTCCAGTCCTGACTTCAGCAGAGACGCAAATTCATCTGTCTAGTCTTTAAATCTCATTTGGTCTGTCTGTTTTCCCTAATAAGAAGAATAGAATTAGTTAGCTTGCTACTCAGCAGGGCTCCGGTATGGAATTTACGTAAATTATTTCCTTAATAAAATTACTAAATATAGCATCAACATGGTTACAAGGGGGAAAAAAATAAAGCTCTTAGGTTGTGAGTGTCTTTAAAAAACAAAGCTATGTTCTGCCACCAAGGGAAATAAAATTTAGCTTCTTAACTGGTTGGAGCAGTGTGGGGGAGGGAGGATTGGGAAAAGTTAGGAAGGATGAGAGACAAAGACTGAGAGAGAAGTCGGGAAAAATCTGTAAGCCAGACACACAGATAACCATTTAATTAATTGCTCTCCAGGGATTTTGCTGGGTGTTTGGAATCAGGTCAAGAATACAAACAGTTCTTGTTCTCCTGAAAAAGATATTCTGATTATCTTCTCCTGCGTCAAAGAAATTATTTCAGTAAAATAATTAAAGGTGATAGATGTGACAGTAGGTCAGAGGTGTTTGTGTGCGAGTGTGTGCACGCCATTATGCAAACAGAGTCTAACACAGGTGGGGGGGGGATGGAAAGAATAACATTAGAAACCATGGGCAGAAATTGGAAATGGTTGTGTTGGCGGCACATGTTAGAGTTACCTACGGAGAAACACAAAGGAGACAGCACCCAGGTGGGATTCTGGCTTCTTGCTATTCTGTATTCCACCTCCCTAGAGGCTCTTGCCTTGCAAGGCTGGGTTGCTGCCTTCCTTCGTTGCATTTCAGGATGCTCTTCATCTTCCTGTCTCTAACATTTTGCATCGGGTCCTCATGAAATTGCCAGAGGCATCTTTTAAAATTGTGTTTAGATCATGACACTCTGCCAACAATAAGAAAAAGTCCTGTGGTCCTTAATATTCTCCTGCCATACTTCTTAGCCTGATGTTCAAGGTCTCGGCCTCTCTGAGTGCTCTCTTACTTCCTGCCTAGCCTCCTACCCAAGATCCTTCTGGACTTCCCTGCTTCCAAAGATGCCAGAATGACGTTTTCCAGATTTGTCTTCTACAGCTGGGCTCATCCTCAGCAGCTCCCCATGAATCTCTTGCACACAGCCCTGCCATCTCTGGCAGGCCCTGTTGTATAAACTGTACCTCCCTTGCCTTCCACAGCACTGTAGCTTATAGTTCTGGTCGGTATTTACCCTGGCCTTGCAGTGAGTCTGGTGCTGTTGACTATCTGAATATGATGCGGCTTGGTATAGGGACTGACTGGGAAGCTCTGAGTTTGCCAGACCTGGATCACATCTCAGATCTACCACCTACAAGCTGTGTGGCCTCAGGCTAGATCCTTCATCCCTGCGGGGTTCAGACTCCCTGTCTGTAAAACAGGGATAGAGAGATCTATCTCTTTAAGCAGTTAGAGGATCAGACAGTGTAGTGTCTGCAAAACCCTTGACCAGACTAAGCAAGCGTCAGTCATACCCACACGCATGCAGCATGCTCACTTCTCTCTCACTTGGCTGCAGGCTCCTTCAGAAGAGAGCAGTGCTGTCTTCAACCTTGTATTTCCCGCAGCTAGTGCAGCACTTGCCTCACAAAAGGCTTTGTAAACTTCTTGAATGGGTGAGGACCCTGGACAGTGGGGGACACTAGGAGCACCCTTTTTACTGCTGGTAACAATCTGATCAGGCTGAGAATGGGGCCTCTGGGGATTTGTTGAAAGCAGCAGATTTTTGCATGTGGGCTACAGCACCCGCAGTTTGGGTATTTGGTCTCCTCTGTCGCCTTCCTCATCTTCCTCAGCCCCTGTGGCAAGCATGGACTTGAACAATCACTTCATTGCAGAGGAGTCAATGGTGCTAGTGTCAGTGGTGGTTCCTCCATTAACAGGTAAGCTTGGGCAATGTCTTAGTCTGTTTTGCTATAACAGAATGCCAGAGATGGGTTGATTTATAAAGGAGAGAAGTTTATTTGGCTGAGAGTCCAGGAGGCTGAGAAGTCCGAGGTCAAGTGGCTGAATCTGAGAAACACCTGGAGCTGAATCTGGATGCGGTGGAAAAGCAAAAGAGATAAAACATGGGTGTGTGGGGGTGGTGGTCATGCTTTAGGAAAATACTTGATAACCCATTCTTGTTAGAAAAGCATGAATCCCCCTTTATAACTTTACAGAATCATCTCTTAGAGACCCCCACCTCCCAACACCACCACATGGCAATAAATTTCAGCACAAGTTTCGAAGGGGATAAACCATATCAAAATGACAGCAGGCAACTAGTTTCTCTGGAGGGGTGTGAATGAACAGATGCAGGGGCCGATCAGCGTGTGCCAGACTCACAGTCAAAGCCAGGAGCAGGTGACCACAAGGCTGCATCAGTGGAGGAAAGGACCACAAACCGGTGGCCTGACGTATAAACAAGGACGTTCACTGCCAGAGTTCTGGCAGGCAGAAGCCTGAGGTCAAAGCATCAGCAGGGTTGGTTCCTTCTGAGGGCTGTAGGAGAGAATCTGCTCCGTGCCCCTGCCTCGGCTTCCACACTTTGCTGATGATCCTTGATGTTCTGTCTTGTGCATGTCTTACTCCAGTCTTTCTCTTCGCCTTCTGCTGTTCTGGTCTCTATCTGTGTCCATGATCAACCCCCTCCCCTTTATGGACACTAGTTATTGGATTTGGGCCTGCTCTAATGACCCATCCAGATCTAAAATTTTATTTTCAAGTTATGTTGTGTTCTGAGATGCTGCACATTATGACCTCAATATAGGAATTTTAGGGACACACAATTCAAGTCATAAGAAGAGGAGAACAGAAACTATGACTGATCAAAGGAAGGTGGGAAGCAGGGGAGAACAAGACAGTTATGTAGAGAGAGACAGGCACAAGAGACCTCAGAGCCTGAGAAGGGAATGAGAAGAGTGAGAAAGCAAGAAGGGAAAGAAGAAGAGGGAGAGGGAAATGGAGAGGAAAAGGGAGGGGAAGGGGACCCCTTGAAATCGCCCTGACTGCTCCAAGATTATTTCAATGGCCTCAGCTTTTTGGGTTCTAAAATCCTCCTCTCCAAAGTTTTCCAAGGTCGCCCAGACCTGACAATTGACTCTCTAATGTGTGAGATGTGAAATGCTTTCTAAAACTTTGAAATGCTCTTGGCTCTTGTTTATCTAGGGAGATTGCACATTCCACAGAGGTTTGGCCATTCCCTGGGCCTCACTTCAGGGTGCTCAGTAAACATTAATGGAATAACAAAGTGATTACATCTCATCTTCTTTAAAAACAGGTAATTTACCACTGTGCTAAATTCAAGTGGTAGACAAAGATACCCAGCACAAAGTCTCCCTCCTATCCCTGTTTCTAAGCTACAGATTGTTCTCCCTGGAGGCAACTAATGTTAGCAAGTTTATTGTGTACCCTTCCAGAGATATTTTATGCATCTGCAAGCAAATACATAACACTCTTCTTTCTCCTCTTGTTGCATATGTAGTAGCCTGCCATCTAAACTGCTCTCATTTTTCTTTTGCTTTCTTTTGCTTTTTTATTGATCACTTAGGAATCTTGGGGAGGAGATTTTAAAGATGTGCCGGCAAATTCTTTGATACTT
Source organism: Dasyprocta punctata (assembly GCA_004363535.1). NCBI lineage: Eukaryota > Metazoa > Chordata > Mammalia > Rodentia > Dasyproctidae > Dasyprocta > Dasyprocta punctata. The sequence continues at coordinate 61,102 of RJWM01001191.1, forward strand.
GTCCCCTGGAGAAGTGCAACTAAACTCTCTTAGCCTTGACTGAGGGTAGGAGTTAGTGGCTTTGAAAGAGAATTTTAAATTTTTGACAAAGGTCTGCTAAGAAAGTCCATCAAGAATGCCTGCCAAACCCAGCAGATATGTCCGGGCAAGTCTGTTAACAAAACATCTCTTTCTTTGTGTATCGGATGGCCCTGCAATGTAACATGAGGTGTTCTTTACTGCCTTTGTGTAGCCGATAGCCTTGCAATGTAATTCCAGACGTTCAGACCCCCTAACAACCCATGATGTCGCTCAACCCTCCAATTATATGTACTGAACCAGCCATTGTACCTCTCCACTTATTTTTTTCTTTAAAAGTCCCGAAACCCCACCGGGGTGGGTCTCTGATCCTCTGGGAGGGATCCTAGTCAGAAGCCCACTGGTGTAATAAACTGCCTCTTAAACTTCCTTGATGCCTTTCTTCTCCTGTCTGGTCTGTTTTCCACAACAACTTGTTTTTAGCAAATGAAATGTAGCAGAACTGATGGGAAGTCACTCAGGTCAGCTTACAAGCAAACTGCACTTTTCATCTTGGATGCCTTTTCTCTCATCGCTTATCCACCATGTCCTGAGAATGCTCCAGCAGCCAGGGGAGAAGCACATGTAGGGAGCGCTGAGGTTTATCCACAGCTGTGCCTGCGGGAGCTGATCTTCTGGAACTGGCCCACAGAGATGTGGATAGCCAGAAAGCCGGGCTGGGCTTTCACTTGTCAAGCCACAAGGGACGCATCCTCTGCTTAGGCCTTGACTCTGCCCTCTTGGGAGATCCAGAGCTAGAACCTCCAATTAGGCCACTCCCTAATTTCTGCTCCATGGAAACTGTGAGACAGAAAATATTCGCTGTTCTAAACCAACGTATTTATTATGCAGCAATAGACAAGACCCTTCATGTGCATACATAGAAGGGTGCACCCATTTCTGTTCACAGCCATTCTTTATTCCATCAACTGGATTTTGCATTATCTATTTTAATCAGTCCCCTATTGGTGGATGTTTAGGCTAGTTCTAAGCTTCTGTCTTTCAAACAAAACTTTCTTTTTATATGTGGTATTAGGGATCTAATCCAGGTCCTTTGCACTGAGCTACTTACCCTTTTGACTTACCCACCCAGCCACAAAAATGCACACTTTTATTTTTTAATACACACACACATATATATGTATTTTTTAAATTTTGAGAGAGTCTTGCTTGGTTGCCCAGGTTTGACTCAAACTTGTGAGTTCCATACCTTGGGTTCCTGACTGTATGCATTACGCCACGATGCCTGGCTGGGATTACAGGTGTACAGCACCATGCCTGGCTGCACTGAAATTCTCTGTGGATATATCATTTCCCCTGCAAGTGAGACTATCTGTAGGATCAGTTCCTAGAAACGGACTAACCATGTTCAAGGATTCATATTTTTGGTTGCATTTTTATTTTACAAAGTCCTGCGAGACTGTCTTGGGTTACATTAACTTCTGCTCTGGTCCCCACTAGATGAGAGGAATGGTTTGCCTACAATCTGAAATGAAACTTCCTTAACCTCTTGGGAGCAAGGCACTTAATAGGGTCTTACTATGTATCAACATTGAATTATATTTCTGCATCTTAGTATAAAATGATTCAAAACATTTCTGGCTCTGTTCAGATGGCAGAAGTCTCTCTGCCCACAGCAGACACAGTCTCTGTGTCATTTGCACCTAGTCATTTGCTAGGTGGAAATCTATCGGAGGGTGCTGGCAGTGGTGGCAGCCGTGGCAGCAGCAGCAGCAGCAGCAGCAGTAGCAGCCTTGGGGTGTTGAAAAGTGGAAATCAAACCAGGTCAAGCCTAATCTTTTTCAGTTTTTGCTCATAATAAAAAAGTAAAGCCCCTGGGGCTTGAAAATTCTCTGCTGCAAAGGGTGATCAGTAGTTTGCAGGTGTGTGATGACCTCCAGCCTCAGTGGGAGTGTTTGCAGGGTGCTACTGTCTGCCTCTGAAACTGCCCTTCCCTCCAACTTCTGCCTCTCAGTGGAGAAGTGCCCCAGCATCTTGCAGCAGGAGGAGCTGTGTCCTAACTATGCGGCGGGCACAGCCTTGGGGAGCCAGCTGAGGGCAGAGGGAAGCAGCATGGAGCTGGCTGTCTCCTGCAGCCTCCTGCTTCTCCTGCTGTGAGCCTGTGGGTAGCACAGCCTTCTCCCAGCACGAAAGGGCTCTTCTGCCTTGGTGCAGAGGGTGGAAGAAGAAAGAAGAGGAGAGGCCAGAGAGGGTGCTAGTAATGGGATATGGCACTTAAAATCCTGAGAACAATTTAGGGGCCCCATTTCCAGGAAAGCAGAAGTTCGGTGTCCTCTTGCTGGTTTCTCATATCCATCTGAAAGTGAATGACTTCTTGCAAGAGGCTCCTTCTCCTTCATGCACTCAATTGCTCAGTCATATTTGCTGAGCACCTACTAAGAGCAAGTACAAATATCCAGCTCGTTTGGCGGCAGTTTCTACCAGGTTCTGGGGTCTGAGTCCATCACTAGGTGCCAGTGACAGCCCCTATGCTCTTTCTAATGTCAAAGGCACAATTCCTGCCCACCCTTGGTCTTCATAGCTCTTAGGACAAGTCCAGACTCTCCCAACTGGCTACAGAGTCTTGAATGTTCTAGCCTGTATTTCCCTCTTGAGCTTCCTGTTTGCCGCTTCTTGTCTGAAGATCTGCAGTCTAGCCATGGCCATTCACATAGTCATGAATCCATACTTGTTTGTTTTATATCATGAACAATACGCCCTGCATTGTGCTAAGTTCTCTGGGTATATCTGTGACAAAGGCGGTAGCAGCCTTGTCCTCACGGAGCTAACTTCCAGCATGGAAAGGAGACAGCAAATGAACAAATAACCAGACGTACAGAGTTCTTGTATCTGGAAAGGAACAAGGTAGGGGTGATGTGATAGAGATGGGTGGATGAAGGCTGGCCAGGTCATATCTTTCCCAAAGGTGACGTACAAGCTGAGGCCCAAGGATGGGCAGGAAGCAAGCCATACCAAGATCTTGGGGACTTGCCTCTTGAGTCAAAGAGATAGCTTCAGCAAAGGCAGAAGGTTGACTATTTTAATCACAGGCTGAATCCTGCTCATTCTGGATGGATGGTTCTTCTCTTAGGAAGCCTCCCTGGACTACCATATTCTGAGATAAGTGACTTTTTATTGTCCCATGTGGCTACCATGCCTCCCCTCACCTCTCTGGGATTATCGCACTGACTACACCCTTCTGTTTGCTTAGGACTGGCCAGAGCCATGCATGGTGCTTCATCTTCATTTTCAGATTAGCATCCCTAATATCAAACCCAAAATGCTCCCAAATCTGGAAATTTGAGTAGCAGCATGACACCACAAATGGGCGTGCTATACCATGAAACTTTGCTTCACGCACAAACTTTTAAAAATTAGAGTATAAAACTACCTTCAGGCCATGTAGAGAAAGTGTATATAAAACATAACAGAATTTTATTTTTAGCCTTGGGTTTCTTTTTTTTTTTTTAATTTAAGAGAAAAAAACACAGAAAAGAAAGACAAAAAGCAAAAGAGACAAACAAACAACAACAGCAAATCCAAAACAGTAACATTATAGGTTTACAAAACCAGATGATAGGAACTTGACAATGGTTGCAACATTGCATATCATTACCTTCAAAACGGTTGTTTAGATTATCATATATAAACCTGTAAAATTGATCTAATCACATGAGTATTAACCGTTCTTTCTCAATAACTAATACATTCAGCAGTATAGTCATTTTAGCTGTCTTACATATACATATACACAGATTTATGTCTTTTTCCTTTTCCCTTCCTTCTTTCCTCCTTTCGCCTTTCACAATTACTTTTGCTCTTTGAGCAGTTTCTTACCCTTACACAGTATTTATTGTGAATTTTGGATCATATATACTATTTCAGTTTCTTACACTAGGGAGATAATACAGTATTTACACATGTGAGTTTGATTTATCTCACTTATGAGTATGATCTCAAGTCGTGTCCATTTACTTATAAAAGTCTCGATGCAATCTTTCTTGATAGCTGAGTAGTACTCCATTGTATAAAAATACCACATTGTTTTTTATCCATTCCTTGATTGATGGGCACTTGGGTTGTTTACAAGATTTGGCTATTACAAATTGGGCTGCTATAAACATGGGTGCACAAATATCACTGTGGCATGATGTTTTCAATTCAATGCCCAGAAGTGGGATAGCTGGGTCAAATGGGATCCCTAATCCTAGCTTTTGGAGGAATCTCCACCCTGATTTCCACAGTGGTTGTACCAGTCTACACTCCCTCCAATAGTGGAGAAGAGTTCCTTTTTCCCCACAGCCCCTCCAGCATTTGTTATGCGTTGAGTTTTTAATCTTGGCCATTCTTTCTGGAATGAGATGGAATTTCAGTGTTGTTTTAGTTTGCATTTACCAAATGACCATTGATGTTGAATATTTTTTCATATATTTATTTGCCATTTGTATTTCTTTCTCAGAGAAATGTGCATTCATCTCAGATGCCCATTTTTGGATTGGGTCTTTGAATTTTAGGGGCCTGATTTTTAAAAATTCTTTATATGTTTTAGATAGAAGTCCTTTGATGGACAATTGGCTAAGATATTTTCCCAGTTCATGGGTTTTCTTTTCACTCTGTTGGAGATTTCCTGTGACATGCAAAAATTTTTAGTAGATGAGATCCCAGTTGTTGATTCTGGGAAGTATTTCCCATGCAGTTTGATTTTTGTTCATGAACTCTCTGCCTACTCCAATGTCATCAAGATTTTTATCTACTTTGTCTTCCAGCAAATTTAGTGTCTCTGTTTTACTATTCAGATCTTTGACTCATTTGACTTTATTTTAGTGCATGGTGATAGACATGGATCTAATTTTAGTTTATGGCATATGGAAAGTCAGTTTTTCCAGCATCATTTGTTAAAGAGGCTATCTTTCTTCCAATGTACATGTTTGGCCTCTTTGTCAAAGATGAGGTGGCTAAGTGTGTTTGTAGTTGTGGCTGTATCTTCTAATCTAGTCCATTGATTTTCAGGTCTGTTTTTATTCCAGTATCATGCTGATTTTATCACAGTAGCTTTGTTATATAGTTTCAAGTTGGGGATTGTGATGCCTCCTGCCTTACCTATGTTGCCCAGAATTGCCTTTGCTATTCTAGGTCTCTTCTTGTTCCAGATGAATTTTAGGAATGATTTCTCTAGCTCTGTGAGGTATGCAAGTGGTATTTTGATTGGGATTGCATTAAATCTGTATAATAATTTTGGGATTATGGCCATTTTCATGATGTTCGTTCTTCCTATCCATAAACAGGGAATATCTTTCCATTTTCTGAAATCTTCGATTTCCTTTCTCAGAGTAATGTAATTTTCACTGTATAGGTCTTTTACTTCCTTTGTTAGATTGATTCCTAAGTATCTTATCTTTTTGGATGCTATAGTGAAGCGTGTGGTTTCCCTTATTTCTCTCTCAGTGTGTTTGTTGTTTGTGTACAGGAATGCTATTGATTTTTGAGTGTTGACTTTGTATCCAGCAACATTACTGAATTTGATTATTACATCTATAAGTGTTTCAATGGATTTTTGGGGGTCTTCTATGTAGAGTATCATATCATCTGCAAATAATGATAATTTAACTTCTTCCTTTCCTATCCTTACTCCTTTTATTTCTTTCTCTTGTCTAATTGCTCTGGTTAATATTTCCAGAACTATACTGAATAGGAGTGGTGATAACTGACATCCTTGTCTTGGTCCTGATTTTAGGTTGAAAGTTTTTGGTTTTTCTCCATTTAGTAAGATGTTGGCTGTTGGTGTATGATATATGGCTTTTATCAGGTTGAGGTAGAGACCATTTATTCTGATTAGGGTTTTTATCATGAATGAATGTTGGATTTTGTTGAAACCTTTTTCTGTATCTGTTGAGATGATAATGTGATTCTTGTCCTTGGCCCTGTTGATGTGGTAGCCTTGGATATCACATTCAAGATAATTTCATTATGTATATGCAAATTCAAACATCCAAATATCAGAACTTCGATCTGATCCAAAGCATTTCAGATAAGGGATAATGGATCTGTTCAACAGAATGCCTGAGACTGGGTAATTTGCAAAGAAAAAAATGATCTGCTAGTGAGTGATGATTAAAAACTGTGGTCAATATTTAAATGAAAGAGCTTTAGTACAGTGAAAGACACCTTGCCTTTATCCCTCTCAAAGTACTTGCCCTCTCTTCAAACACACTTAGCCCATCATTCTTACCATTTTCTGTAGCAGTTCTGGAAGTCCTCTTGTTAGGTTTTTTGGAGCAAAAAAAGAAGAAAAAAGAAAAAGTGCCCTTTATTGAGGAAGCAGAGAGGAATGCACAACTCACTGGGCTCCTCTGGCTGGAGACAAAGAGGGCTGAGGTTCATATGAACTCTGGCTAGAGGCGGAGTTTGAGGGGCGGGCACTAATGACATGTTAGGAGCTGATTGGAGTATTTTTCACAAGCATGGGAAAGGAAAGCAGAGTTGTATTTAGGGCTGAGGGGAGAAGGAGGAGGAAGTGAGCCTCGGGGAGATAAGCTGCTATTCTTTGGTTTTGGCCTTCCACCATGTTAGACCACTACCAAAATGTTCAGCAATTTATACTCGGGCAGAAACCTTTCACTCTTTCATGAGTATCTCTATAGGTGTAATAATATGGTGAATGTTGCTGCCTCATACCATGCAATGGAAAGGGGCTCATAAGCACATTAACACGCATCCTTACTCACCTTATTCATCAGAACTGGCAATGTGCAACTCTGGCTCCTCCCCAAAGTTAATATGATCCCAAAAGATAAATGTTTTGGACTGATTCAGGACATTGAGGTAGCCGTGACAATGCAACTAAAGAAATTCATGGACAGGAGGGAGAAAAAGGGGGACAAACTCCTTTCACAGTTGACCTCTTCCTTATGCACCCCATAACCCGGAACACATTTTGAAGGCTCTATCACCTTTTAACACCATTACACCTTAACACGTTTAAATGGGGACAAGTCATATTCAAACTGTAATATGGTTGGGGCCTTTTGTGGGTTGCAATAATAAGTTTTAGTCCAAAGTTCTGGCTCCTGTGAAGGAGGTCTTATTTGGAAATAGGATCTTTACAGATGTGGTCATGTTAAGATGAGATCAAATTGGATTTGGGTGGAACCCAAGGGACTGGTGTCCATATAAAGAGAGAGAGACTTGGAGACAGTGATACAACGAAAAGGTTAAGTGAAGACAGAGGTAGAGACTGGGGAGATGGCATCACAGCCACCAAGACTAGCTGGGCCAGCGGTAGTGAGGGAGAGGCAGCATGGCTCCCTGCTGTAGGGACTGATGAATATGCAGAGAGATCATGAGTTTGTTGATGTTCAGACTTTCAAGTCCAGAACTGTGAGAGAATGTTTCTGCTGCTCAGAGCCACCCAGCTTTCAGTAATTTGCTACAGCAGTCATGGAAAACTCATTTGGAACCCCAGCCTCAGGGGTGCTCGTGGCCCAGGCTTCCTCTGGGCTGAATGGATGAGCGCTTCAACTGGCTGTGCCACCCGTGCACAGCACGTGGCCCTGGAGCCCCTGCGTCTGGTCAGGCACCGCACTTGATTGAGTGCAGGCTGCTGTGCAGGAAGGAAGCCACTGTCCTCCCGCACATGTCTGTGTGGGAAATTCCGCTTGCATTTCTCAGGGAAATTTATGTTCTGTGAATCACAAATTCTGAGAAAAACAACTTCAGAAGTAAGGAAAAATGGGACAAAGTATTACAAGTCTCTTATGAGAATTAAAGCCTTACAATCTACATACAAATCCTAGGGCTTTGAAGGAAACTACTGTGGAAAGCTAGAGCAGAGAATGCTGTGCACAGAGTTCAGGGTTTTAAGGTCGATGTTTCCTGGAGCCAGGTGGGAGCAGGTAGGAGAGGCATTCGTGATTAATCAGCTGGTCTTCTTGTTGTCATGGTCACGCTAGTATGTATGGTCATGGCCCTGGCTGCTACTCATGGCAATTAAAATACAGACGGCAAGTTTATGGACCTGTGATATGGATCCTTGGAATAGTGTTGCAAAAAATATCAAGTTTGGAAGCAAAATAAATCCTCCAGGCAGGTATTTGACACGCAGTTCTGTGAGATGCAGCTCCCCTTGCTGGGAGATTGGGATGATATGTTGTTCAAAGCCTCAATCATGTGCCCTGTTGTACCTTTATGCTTGAATGATCCCTAGAGGTATAGAGCTTTGTAAATGCAACTAAAATTTTCGTATTTACTAGTTTTTTTCCTTAAGAAATACATTTCTACTAATAAGTAAATAGTAGGAGAAATGATGGAAGTCTTTTAAAGATAACATGGTTTCAAGAATTCCAAGTCCTTGGTTCTGAATTAGGAAGGCTACTATCTATTGAGAATTTGGAAACTAGCTAGAGTTCCACCTTGTATATAGCTGCTGCACCTCAAATAACCCTTAGTTCAATCCAAAGCCTCCCAAGATCTTTCTTTAGGCTGAAAGCAGGACTGCTCGCCTATGCAAGGTCCATCTCTGTCCTCTTGGCAGCCACAGTACCTTGGATAAACCATCTTGCCCCTGGACACTGCTTCCCTCGCCCTTTCCTTGTGCCTACATTTGAACAGTCCCAGGAATCTCTTCTGGTCTCTGTGATCTATAATTTAATAGCTCTGTTTAAGGTCACATTTCTAAGAGGAAATATTCTATCTTGTTTTCATTTATTTTGGGGGATTTTTTATTGACATAACAATCATACACATTTATGGGATGCCATGTGTTGTTTTGATACATGTATACATTTCATAACAATCAAATCAGGGTAATTAGCATATCCATCTCCTCAAACATTCACCATTTTCTAACTCAATGTGCTAGGGAGGTTTCCTTCTGTCCAGGGAATGAGGTTTAGTGAGGATTCACTGGTTGTGGGCAGTGAGCACATTCTTTTGCTTAATCCTCATTAGGACTCTAGAAGGGGCTTTGTCTTATCTTATCTTATAGAGAGGAAGATGAGGCCCAGAGAGGCATATGTTTGCCTACAGACACAGATCTAGGAATAGGGCCCTGGATGGTTCTGTGAAATGATGTCTGGGTTTGGGTGACACAGGACACACCAGAAGCCCTCCTTCTCCACTTTCTCTGTATGTGACCTTGCCTGCTGCATGTGGATGTCATCTCCCAAGGAAGGCATCAGGATTTGAAGGGAGAACTGGATACTCAGATACTGCAGACCTGGGGTTCAGTGCCAAGGACAGGAGAGTGTGGTGTAGATTAAAGTGTGGTTTGGGCTGGGGCCGGGTATGTGGCTCAGTGGCACAGTGCCTGGCTAGCAAGTGCAAGGTCCTGAGTTCAATTTCCAGTACCAAGAAAGAAAGGAAGAAAGAAAGAAAGAAAGGAAGGAAGAATGAAAGAAAGAAAGAAAGGAAGGAAGGAAGGGTCAGTGGTAGTATAGGCTGTCATGTCTCCATCTCATGCTCGCAGGTAAGACCACTTATGTCTCAGGCACTTAGTCAGAGATGAGATAAGGTATATCTGCAGCATGGGGCCTTATAGTCTAAGGACAGAGACTTCTGAGTGTACCATCTCCGGCACTGCTAGGAATGGCTAGAGGGAGTTGGTAGCATCAAAAGCATAATTTCTTCCATTCTTGGTACCTCAGTGTTCCCTTTGGCAAGATAGAAAGGTGGCTTTGAATCCATGGGGGTTGACTATCCCTTTCCATTGTGTGTTTCCTGGTTGTGTAATCAAATGAAACCACGTTGATGCTCTCATCTATAAAAATTCCCTAAAGCCACCTGTTCTTAGTTATACATCGGATGGCCATGACACTTCCATTACAAATGGAATCTTCATCTGGCCAGAGTCCTGTAGTCATGGATTGAGTTATGTCTCCCATCCCTAAGCCATACTTAGAAGTCTCCACACTGAGAGTGACCTTACTCTCAAGTGAGGAGGTGACCAACTGCAACACAATGGAGAGCCCTCACTGGACACTGACTCTGCTGCTACCTGGGTCCCAGATGGCAAACAGTCTTCAGGAATGTGAGATGACACATTGCTGATAGGCCAACTACCATCTGGTGGAGGTTTGTTATGGAACCCAAGTTGACTAATGTGGCCATCTTAGCCTGTAGGATATGCTTTGATTTCACGGTGATTGATGTGAAAAACAGCACCATCCTTAGCACCTAGGAGTGTGTGTGTGGGTGTGTGGGGTTGTATATATGTGTGTATACAGGTATATGTGTGCATGTTATGGCTTGTATCTAGATGTCCCCCCAAAAGCCTCATGCAGTCACAGGTAGAGTTTTTCAGAGGAGGCTGGATCTAGAGTGTGTGATACTGGGACTAAGGGTGTGATGCTGGCATTGATTCATTGTGCAATGCTAAGATTAAGGGTGCCCCACCCTAGGTGTGAGTGCTACCCGTCCTTAAGGGTGGGTAGCCTGGACGGAATATAAGAGCCAGAAAGAGGTTTGTTATTGTTGATACCGCTGCTTCACTAATTCACTTGTTGCTGCTTTCTGCCTGCCCTGCCATGGACTGTTTCTCCTCTGAGATGCCTCTCTGTCATGTCACCCTGCCTTGGAGCCAACCAACCAGGGAATAAAACCTCTACAAACTGTGAACCAAAATAAACCTTTCTTCCTTTAACTTTGTGTGTTGGCATTTTGTCTCAGTAAAGAAAAAAGTAACCAAGACAGTGTACATATGTACATATATATATGTATATATATATACATATATATATATATACATATATATATGAGTGTGTATATGTGCATGTAGGCATGTGTATGGATGCCTTCCTCTGAATATGTGCATGTGTGCAGGCATGTGTATACATCTGTGTTTAGCTGTGTGCATATGGGGCATATATATGTGTATGAACATGTGTAGTGTAAATATGTGTGTATGTGTGTAGGAGTACATAGGTGTACATATGTGTGCAGCCAGGTGAGCATGTCTGTGTGTATGTGGCTGCAAGTGTCTGTGTATACATAGATGTGTGTGTGTGTGTGCAGGGGTGTGTATCTGTGTGTGTGTAAAAGCAGTATATGTGTATGTGTATGTCTCTGTGTGTGTAAAAGGAGTATATACATATGTGTGTGTATATACATTCTGCTGCTCTAGACAGCCAAGCAGAGGGAAAGCTTTGAGACTGAGTTGGGGGCCCCTCCCTGAGAATGGTGGCCCCTCTTTTGTGGAATAAGACTCTCATGATTGCAGAGATTCCAATGGCAGCTTGCTTTCCAGCTCTCCCAGCTCTGCTCCCCACCCCGAGGTGGACAGGCAGTGGAGCAGTCCAGCTTTACCATCTGTCTCCTAGCAACCAACCTTGGCAGGTGAGAAGCAAGTGGCCAGGTTTAGAGATTGAGAAGGTTGGGTGCGTGGCTGGGGCAGCAATGTTGGGGCAGCCCTCCCGGAAGCCCAAATCCTCAGGGATAGTTAGATGCTTTTGCATTTGTGTAGTGAGGGGGTGAGGGACGGTTCCTGTTATTTAGCTGTGTAATTTGTGTTCATAGAATGGACCGGGATGTTTCATCAAGCAATTACTCACAGGCATCTGACTTGTTCCAAAACACAGAGGCAACAGGCAGTGTAAATTAATGTGCTTATGTGCTCCTGCACCAGGTCTGCACTACCACACTTGGTGAAACGGGGAGAGAGAGAGGCTTCACCTTCTCCTTCTGAGCTGAGAGCTGCTTGCAGCCAGAAAGGAAAGGCACAGAGTTATGTCCTGGCAGAGCAAAAACAGTTCAAGCAAGAAGCATTCATCCCTCTAAGAATCCCTTGGGTTCCTGGCCTTGTCTCTCAGACAATTGGAACTTTCTTACTTCAGCCGTGCCTGGTGAATGTCAGGGCTCCTGCAAGTCATTCTCTGCCTCCCTCCTGCCTTTGATGTTCATCAGCAGTAGATGTCACCTGGATGAAGATCAAAGGTAGCCTTGGAGGAAAAACAATGTCACAAAGGGCTGCTCTCCCATCTGAGAACGGAGGGCAGGTGGGGAACAGAGAGGCTGTCTTCCCCTTGCTTTGTCAAAGAGGTGAGAGAGCTCTTTCTCTTCCTGTTCCTTTGTTCTCCTCTCTCCTGCCCCTTCCTCTTTAGAGCAGGGTCTGAGGAGGGGGAGGTTTAGTGAATACCTTAGCCTTAGTGGTTGCATTAAGAGTGACAGTGTGGGAGGGTGAAGAGGAGCACGACTGGGAGTCAGTAGACTGCGTTTCGGTTTGGGCTTCACCACTGAGCACGATGTGAGCCTGGGCACTGGGATGCAGGTGACTTGTTAAGCACGGGAATTAGACCAGATGGTTCTGAGAAGCCCTTTGCAGCTCTGAGTTCTCAGGCCTCCTCTGGCCATTGCACTCAGATCTCAAGTTTTGGAGCCCCTTGGTTTCCCCAAAACCACTTCCTGCCATCAGCAGAGCAGCGTGAATAGGGGCAAGACGAGGGCAGGGCTGACCCTCTCATCACCTTCCCCAACTGCTCTTGGAAAACGTGGAGCTTTCTCTCATCCCTAGTTCCCTCATCTCTGTTTACATATTTCTCTCACATGAAAACATTATTATCGCAATGATTTGTTTATAAAAACACATTTACAAGTTGTCAAAAAATCCCATTAGAGATTTTCCAAGTGAAATCCCTCTGATAACCAGATTTCCCAGGATGCGTATGTTCCCAGGCCTTACAAAACACACGCATAAAAAATACGGAATGTATGTTTAGATTTGGGCTTTGACCTCTGGTTCATGGGCAGGGGGCATGTAGACCACTGAGGCTGCAGTAGCAAAAGGAAAGAGGGAGGCCCCTTCTTTACAGAGTAGGCAAAGAGATGTGTTTGTCCTGCTTTGGAACAAGTACCAGGATCCCTGCCCTCTCTCCTTTATATGCTATCTACAAAGTTCAGCCTGAAGGAACATTAGACCTGTAGATGCCTTTCTACAAGCCATGGGTAGGAAGCTCAGAACCTTCACAAAGTTAGCCACAAGCCATTGTGATGCTAGACAAACAGATAGACTTTCTAGTGATCCCAGACTGTTTCTCTTTCTTTTAAGGATGCTTAGTCATTACCATGTATCTGCCCTTTATTGTGAAGAAATTAGATAACAGACGAGTGTCTAGGAAAAAAAAAATCACAGTGTTCCTTTATTTAGAAACATATTTAGTGTTTTCAACCAAAGAATACATGAACTTTTCACACACACATATTGAAGTTGCTTTTTCAGTTAACCTGATGCTGGCTATTTGGAGAATACTTGAGGCACCATGAGATCTATGGCACTATCTGGGACCTACATCTGGGGGCCACACTCATTCTGCCAGAGCCCTGAGACACAGAGATGAATGAAATCTGGGTTCTTCCTCTGAAAGTTCTCATAAAATGCTAGGTAATATTTCCAAGCAATTAACAATGGTATAGCACAGCGTATGCTTACAAATAAGCTAAGCGTGGTGGGAGCAGAGAGGAAGAAATAATTAATTGAGTACATGAGAATCTGGGAAACTTCAAGGCCATGGAGATAATTTAAAACATTTTCCTTCTTAAACTTTAATCCCAGGTATAAGCAGCTTGCTCCCATTATGAGAGAGCTTCAAGGATGTTTGTGGGTGGAGTGGGTATTCCAGCCCTTACTTTCAGCTGCTTGAGACAGAGATGTAGGAGGAAACATGTATTTTTTCTCTGTCTCTCTTTGTAGAAACACTGTTTGCTTGCCCTCTTTTTCCTAAGTCTACAGGCTTCCATATGCTGAGCTATGAGCATGTGCATCTCACAATTCCAGCGCAGCAACATTTTTAGCGCATGTCATTCTGAAGTCTTCATGATATCACCAACTCAGGATAGACTCTGGTTATACACAGATTTTTTTTTACCCCCGGGATCTCCTAGGAATCTTTGTATGAGACCAGGCCTAAGTCAGCTCTCAACCATTCTGGGGGTTGGGTATTGAGTGGGTGGGGCATTGTCATACCATTTTGGAAAAGTATATTTAATAGAAACTTCAAGGTAAGCAAGCGATATGCACTGAATTAAAGATCGAGGTAACTGGAAACAGATCGTTAGATAAGGAGTTGTGTTTGGAAGGCTTACTTCTTAGGGAAATGAACAAGACTAGACTAAACAGCTGGAGAAAGCAACTGGCAATGCTGTTGCAATGGAAGTCTCAGCTGGCCCCGTATAGAACTCTGGAGCTGGGATAGGCCTTCTGAGTTGTCTTAGTCTGAGGCTATGTCACCACTTCAGCTCTTCACTGGCTCTGAGCTGCCTCCTAGGCTGAGGAGGGACCTTGGATCAACTGGTTTCCTGCAACTGAAGGCAACCCCAGTGAGAGGTGCAGCTCTGAGCTGTCAGCAGCACTATTCCCAGCAGTGGTGGGGTAAATGTTAGGAGGAAAGGGGCTTAGGGGTTGACAAATACAGAATTCACTACTCAGACTCAGACTTGCTTCTTGTACTCAGTTAGACCACCTGAAAGCAGGTCCTTCAACATGCAAGTTGGCCTCATTTTCTAGGAAATTCACAGACAAAGGTTTAGTGGGCCAAATCATAGCTCTTCTTGTGTAGTTGATCTTGAAGCCATAAATGATGCTTATCATCCTCCTACTCCACCAGCCATTCTAGATACCCCAGCCCCTTGGCTAACAATTGTAGTAGTCTGGGTGGTTTGCTGGTTGGATGAGCCAGATTGTTATTCTGAGGTGTCTGCGCCCTTGGTCACCATGCTTTTCATGGGATGTGGCTGCTGTATTTGTGAGTTTTTTAAAGCAAGGTATATGAGCACCCAGAGATGTCTTCATTTTTCTGTTTCATGCTAGTGATAATTTTCTTTGCCCCGATCTTCTCTCATATGATTCTTTTCCATGCCGGTTGGTGTTTTGTATGAGGAACTCAAAGGGATTGGTTAGTTTTTGTAACTTTAAGTTTCATGGACTCGTGTTGGGATTCCATGGAGAGATGTTTTCCATCTGAGATAAAGCACCTCTTGATCCACAGAGCCTAAGATTAGGAGCATAAATTCCTCAAGTTGGGAGTGGGTTGAGGTAAGGGGGCTGTCCTTCTTCCACCCTTTGGTTCCTGATTCATGATTTCTAAGTCTAGGGGACACAGTACCGTATGATGGTCATTTATTTAGGATATGTTCTATGTCCAGAAGATGCCAACATTTTCAAGTTGACTTCTCAATTACTTCTATAAGGGGCCATTCCACTCCCTTCTTTAAGGGCCATCAGGCTGATGACTCCTAAGGTTATAGTAGATGAGGGAATAAGTGAATTTCATGACCAAGGACCCACTTACATGACTGTATTTTTTTTTTTTTTGGCATTAAGTGGGCCCCTTCTCCTAAGGCAATGCTGGTTTATGATATTATGTCAGCTCATGAAATCCTCTCTGAGTCCTCTTACACTTGTGTTAACCAAAGCCCAAAGAAGAGAAAAGGTTCTTTTAGATATATATGCTGATATTTGTTAAATGGAACCACTGCTCCTCTCAAAGTGAAAGGAGTCCAGAGTAGCCAACTTGCTGTCAAGTGTTTAGTTCATGTCTTCAAGGAATGGATTAAAATGTGGGGCCCAGTCTTAGTTTCTGCTGCAGGCAGGTCGGACATTCAGTACAGCAGTAGGAAGACCAGCCTTGGTGAGTGGGGCTTATCCCACGGGGCCATGCCAGCTTCTTCTTTTCAGCCACAGCTGCTCCTCTCATGTGTCCCTTGTGTCAGCATAAGATTGGTCCTTAATGATTATTGACTGGTATCAAATGACTAAATCATTCTGCCTACCTGATTGGTTTGCGTCTCTTCCAATGCAGATATTCTTTGGTGGCCATAGTGTGCTGAGCTAAGGTCATCACACTTCATATCCATTCCCATCCATCTGGATGATGCTTCCTAGAGCCTTATGCATGCGTGTTGGGAAGCAGAGCAGGAGAACAGTGCCAGAGAGGAAAGGGCCAGGAACCAGATATAGCACCCACAGTCTTGTATCTACGACACAGCCAGGTACACACAGAAGTATGTTTTACTAATCTACTAGGCATCTGCCAAACTGTTCAAGTTGACTGTTACACTTAAATGTCACACAGAGATTGATGGTGTGTCAGTCTGACTTATTGACTTGGTGGCTTATGGTGGACAGCTCTGGCTGCCTGGCTACTTGGTGCCTATGCTGAGATGGGCCATCTTTACTCCGTGGCAAATCAGCTCCTGCCTTTCAAATTGAGCACAGTCCCATGGCAGATGGCAGGGCCTTGCTCCAAATCTCTGATGGTCCACACTGTGATCTTTTGCTGGGGCTTGCCATCTTTTTCAAACACAGCAACCTCTTATACCATAAGGTGTGCCAGGCTATATGGCTGAGTGATAAGACTGCCTTTGCCACAGCCAGGGTCCACCACAGACCCCTTTCTAGGCCTCGATTAAAGCTGACAGCATTTCCTGTCCCCTCATAAATGGCTAGACTGGTTTTTCCAAGTACAGAATATGCTGCCTCTAGATCTAAGGAAGCCTTCTCAACATTGGCTCCTTTCTTTGAGGTGGGCGTTGTGAAATGCAGTGATAGGGAAATGCTTTACTATGCCAAATCAGGGACCCTTAAAATCCTCACTGATGTCACAGCCCTCTTCATTGCATTTGTTTCCACCCTCTAGGACCTTACCAAGGTTTCCAACATAGTTACTGCTTCTTACTTATCTCTAATTAGCATACTGCCACCAATACGGTAGGCAATTTGATGATCTGTGGGAGGTGCAGACACAACTATATTGTGACCAAGAGAAGGAAAATTAAGACAGCCTGGAGCAAATCTGTGAATATGCACTGTTATTTGTGCCATGTAAATGTGTACGGCTGTGGATTCTACCTAAGAAAGGGCCAGGAAAGAAGGCATGGGCTCAAGTGCCGTCTGCATATTGTGTGCTGGAGTCTGTCCAACTATGCTAATGATGGTACTACATCCAGTAAAACAGGTACAGTAGGGCTGCTCTTGGCCTACTGTGGCAGTGGTCATTGTCATCGATGGTGATTTCTCTGGTTTGGGGGATCCTAGCATTTCCCTTGCTCCTAGCAAGCCTTGCACTGTAACAGCATTTCCTACTTCCAGCTCCAGCTGAATAAGACAAGTACAACTGAGCATCTTAACGATGCTGCTGTGCCTCTCACCAGCACGTCCCTTGACACTTCAGGAAATGGAGTGTCCTCTTAACCTGCAGAGAACACAGCCAGCAGGTGGGTTTTCTGCCTGTATCCATCCCTTTCGTGCCCACTTTTCTGAGCCCTTTGAGCTTTTCTTCCACCATCTGCCAGGGAAGTGCTCGTGTGTCTAGTTAGCGCGGGCCATTGCTTTTTCCAAGCATTTGCAATTCGACTTGGCAGTTTGCTAGCAACTTCCTCCAGGATCCCTGCCAAGATGTTAAATTTCATATTACAGAAGGATTTATTTTATTTTTTCACTGCTGGGGATCAAACTCAGGTTTTAAGCATACTGGACAACTGCTCTGCCACTGAACTTTACCACCAGCCCTTTCAAAACGTTTTTTGTGCGTTTCTGAAATACTTCTTACGCCAAATGATAAGATTACATTTACCAAACACTAGAATCGAGTATGGGATCAGAAGGGATTGGACTTCACATAGTCCATTTTATTGTCTTGGAGAATAATCTTAGTTTGACCTCCTTTAAAAATCTATAGAAAAATTTCCTTCCATTTCTCTTAAAGGTCTTCTTTAAGATAATTATTAGTGAATATTAATTGCATGAAATAATGATTTTTGTTGTGGTGTTTATGAGCATACATATAATGTGCTTTGATTGTACCCACCCTTGCTATTACTCTCTTTTACTCACCCCCACGCCCTCTTTCCTGTCCCCTTTCCCCTTCCTTTATAACCTCTCTTCTGCTTATATGTCATTTTTATTTTTCTTTTCTATATGTCACATATGAGAGAAAACATACTGGTACTTGTCTTTCTGAGACTGGCTTATTTCATTTAACATGATGATCTCTGCTCCCATCCATTTTCCACAAATAACATGCTTTTGTTCTTTCTGGCTATGTTGTGCATATATCACATTTTCTTTATCCATTCATTGGTTGATGGACATCTAGGTTGATTCTATGGTTATTGTGGTTATTGTGACTTGTGCCATCATAAACATGCATATACTGTGTGTCTCTCTCTCTTTTTTATTTTAAAGAGGATAAAAACCAAGGAAAATAAAACAGAATAAAACTAATCAAAATAAACCAGTATAAGTGATACAGGACTTCAAGACCTTACGAAACCAGCAATAGTTGCCATAATGCCTTTTGTTGTCTACAGAATAACTGCAAATACCATCAGACATAGTAAAAATTGAACAGAGCAGAATAGAATAGAAACAATAAAAACAAAACAACGAATGCAATAAAGGACTTCAAAACAAGCCAATAGTAAATCCAAAATGGCTACCATAATATGTCTAGCTAGCTTTCAAATAACTGCTCATGACATCAGATTTAGCATCATCAAACCAAACAAAAGAGGATAAAACCCAACCCAACAGAACAATGAAAATGATATGGTTTCCTGGCCAGGATCACTTCTAGGTGAGGCCTGGTTCTCTCCCTCCACAGTTCGTGAATGGCACTGACTCACAGAGAGAGGCTTGGGTGTGGCTGTCCCCAGTCCAGTAGCAGTCTGTGCATGGCCCTGGTTTCCAGGCGGGAATTACCTCCTGGTGAGGGTGAGGCCTGGTTCTCTTCCTCCACCCTGTGTGTCTCATTTGAGAACTGACTTTGATTCTTTTGAATATATGGCCATGAGCTGTCTAGCCAAATCATATAGTAGTTTTGTTTTTTGTTTTTTGAGGTGCCGCCACAATAATTTCTCATAGTAGCTATATAAATTCACATTCCTACCCACAGTGTATAAGGTTCCTTTTCCTCTGCATTCTTTTGGGAGGATTTTAAGGCACTAACATATTTTTTATAATATCCTTCATCTAACTTTGTTCCATCCCTTTGATCCATTGTCCTCGGGATCCAGTGCACAAACTCCCACCTCCTCCTGGTACACAGTAGCTAGACTCTCCGTTCCTTCAGTTTTAAATTCTTCTCTTTCCTTACCTGACTTTGTTGGGTATATGAAGATTTGATGCTCTTGATTGGGCTAATTAATAGAATGGGGCATGGAATAGACATCCCGAGGAGGAACCAGAAAGATATTATAAAAGGAACTTGATTTCTCTGTAGCCTCTGCCTGATGCTTAAGTGAGGAAGGGTAAGGAGAATTTCATCTGGTAGATAGGATACTTCTGCAGGTCCAGTAGGTTTGGACGAGGATGGAGCTCAAAATCATCAATTGCATTGTTATCTAGATAACCACATTCCATGTCTCAGAGTCCTATTCTTCAGTCCTATTCTACAGCCTTGACTTTGGTTTGTCAACTAAGAAGTCAACCAGCTCTGAAGCTCTGTGGCTTTCATATGATCAAACTTTAAATCCGCTCCCTTGTGCTGATGGCCCTTTACTGCAAGAGTTTAGGGTTTCCTTGAATGTTTCAAAGGAAATTCTCTGGGTGCATATTTTGCCTTGCCCTGTCAACTGGCTGCCATGTCTTGGATGTCATCTCTCTTCAGTGGGTAAATACATGGCACTCAACTACAACCAACAATTCTACAGTCTTCTAAATACTATTTCCTTTCATGCCTCTTCAGTGTCAGAGATATTGCTCTATCCAGGCACCTGCACTGCTGTAGCACACCACAGACTATCTGTTCTACAACTACCACCAGGATGGGTCTTCACTGTCAGCTGTCCACAGAATAATTCACCTCCAAAACCCAAGTTTATAGTCTGCTTTGCAACGTTTTCTTTTGTGTTACTAATTGACTTAGGTTGGGTTTCTTGGAAATAGACTATGAGATAGTGAATTTAATCTAGGGTTTATTGGGGTGTGCTCTTAGAAGAAATACCTCTACAAAAAGTAAAAATGGCAGGATTGAGAAAGAAGAGGAAGAGGGGAGAAGTTGATGTAAAATGCATTTGCTCCTAAAGATTCACCCTGTTCTATGGGAAGAATTGAGCTAGGATGGCTTTTGGGAGTGGTCCCCAGTTGAGGGGAAGTTGAGGCTTTGGATCACCATGTCGGTCCATCACTGGCCTCAGGTTGCCCAGAGGGACACAACCTTGGACAAGGCAGTTCTCTATGGCTCAGGACAACGCGCGATCAGGGTCACAGCTGGGAACTGCGTGCCATCAGTATTCTCAGCAGCTGAGGACTGGACAAATGGGTTCTGATGAAGGGATCTGAGGTAAATCTTAGTGTGTCCCCCACAGGGCCCCTATCACAGAGCAACAAGGAAAGCAGTGGATTTAGGAAAGAGTGGAAGAGTGAAGATCATGCATTTGTAGTGACAGCATCATTTGCATACCTATCTAGCATAATCTAACATTATTTTGTTTGACCTTGGACAATGTAGTCATTTATGTGGCTAGGTTTCTTCAACTATGGAATAAAATTCTTAATTAGTAAAAACTTTGAAATGGTGCTTAGCATATTGAACATATTCAAAAAGTGTTGGTATTGGTATGAATATTATTTTCATTGTAACCTGGACCTTGACTGATTCTTTTCCTAAAATGGGACTTTCACTTTTACCTTGGTGGTTTCCTCACTTGTTTCCCAAGGATGCCTTGCACCATGTTTACACCATTTCCTTTCCTAAACTCTGCCCTTACTAGTCTCCCACAGAGCCACCTAAATCTGGGTCCTAAACTGGTGGTTGACTTAACACCAGTTGAACTGAATCAGTGTGGTGCTGAGTGTGGATGGCTCACTTGAGGAAAGTTGCCAGCATAAAAAGGAGACCTGGAGAGGAAGAGTGGTGTTGTGGGTTCTCCTAAGTGTTGTTGTTTGGAGCAGTTGGTTCTTTTGGAGCTGTTGGTTCTCCTGGAGGAGCTTGTCATGCTGGCTTCCCTGATATGAACTCAGCTGGTATCATCTGAGGAGCTCGGGACCTTGTTGTTGAGAATGGTGGTGGTTCCCTTCGTGGGAGCTCTGGTCCTTATTTTGAACATCACTTCCTGGCTCCAGAGGGGAAGATGTGTAAGGTTCAGTCTCCAAGAGAAGCTTGTCACCCTGGCTTCCTGATAAGAACTCGGCTGTTCTCATCACTGGAGGAGCTCAGGACCTTGTTGTCACTGCTGAGGATGGCTGTGGCATTTTTCAGGAGAGCCCTGGTTCTTATTTTGAGTGTCACTACCTGACTTCAGTGCAGAATCCTCAACTTACTGGCACGGATCCTTCATCTTGCTGGCATAGATTTTCTAGCTTCCACTGCTGACCTTTGGGCCTTTCCAGTGCGGATCCATGAAACAGACTTGCATGAGTCATTGTCACAGTCTCTAGGCCTCCAGTTGGACTCACTGGGGGCATTGTCATGGTCTCTAAGTCTTCAGCTGGACTCATGCAGGATATTGCTGTGGGATCCAGGCCCTCAGCTGGATTCTCTAGATCTTTAGTGAATGGACATATTTCCTATTCTTTCTTTGTATTTGACTCCTTGGATGACCATTATAAATAATACTATAAATTACATGTCCTGTATTGTCTTGTTCTCCTTGCAGCCTCTGACTACTACAGTGCACGCTTTTGATTCATGAGGTTTAAGTTTAAGTCACAGATCCTCCATCCATTTAAAGTTGTGCAACCTTGAGTAAGTCATTGAATGAGTCTGAGGTCAGTTGTCTCATCTATAAACTAGACACAATAGCATCTACTCTTCTAGCTTGTCATGAGGATTAAATGTGATAACGAGGCTAAACACCCAGCACAGAGCCATGCATACTTCAGTTTGCTCAATAAACAGTAGTTATTGGATTTTGTAGCAGTCCTAATATGATCTAACTGGACAATCATTCAATGCACAGATACTCAAAGCCCATAGGCACTTGCAAGAGATGGGAAGATGAAGGAGAGGCAGCCCTTGCTCCCTAGGATGATAACAGTCCCCCAACATCCCACTAAACATTCCCTCCTCACATCTCCCAGGATAGGCCACATACCATCTGAATAACAATCACTTTGACATTGTTATTTACATATTCCCACATATCCTTTATGTTTCTCCAGATCCACTGTGAAGGTCTTGAGAAGAGAAACTCCCATCTTCTACTTTATTCCCATGTAGTACCTAATATAGGCACATGGCTAGTGCTCTCTAAGCATTTACTAAATAGACTAATGCATGATTATTATTACTTTTAATAAGAATGAGCAGATTTCAGTTTATAGGCAGATACCTGCTGGAGCCATCATATCATTTTATCATAAAAATGCACCTGGCATGCACTATTTGTTGCTATTTGCTGAAATTTGTTTCAGTTTTGAACACATGGCATGATATGAGTTGTGGCTTAAAAGTATGTATTACTGTGGATCATGAAAAGAAGAAGAAGAAGAAGAAGAAGAAGAAGAAGAAGAAGAAGAAGAAGAAGAAGAAGAAGAAGAAGAAGAAGAAGAAGAAGAAGAAAAGTGGAAGAAGAAGAAGGAGGAGGAGGGAGGGATGCATGTGCCAGGGTTCCTAGCATTGATGCTGAGCCCTTTGTGGGCAGAAACGGAGAAGACTCTGAACCCCAAGACCTTGGAGCCAGAGAGGTGTTCTGAAAAGCTCTCGTGGGGATTGTGGGGAGTAGAAAAGACAGGCAATCAAGAGAAGAAATGCTTATGGCCCTTAGTCCTGTTTACTGTCTGGGCAATGCATAGGCCCTGCAGGTGCATCTAAAAACCTCGAGTGCCTTTCCCTTCAAAAGACACAAAGCACTTAACACCCTGCAATTGCTCACGATTTTCCTCTAGGGATGCTTGTTTTCTCTAGAGCTTTAGATTGTAACAGAAACACTGTTGCCTCCACTCTCTCCACATTTATTAACCTGAGAAAGTAACCTGGACTCTTTAACCTTTAGAGATCTGGTGATAACTTCCTGGTGCCAAATTTTGTAACACAGCTTGACAATTATTGAGAGAACCACAGGAAAAAATCCTTGAAATTGCAATTACACTGGAAATTCTAGCACATATATGACTTCCCCATCTATAGGCGCTCTGAACCTGAAGTCAAAGTGCCCTTGGTCCTGGCACCCTGGGGAGTTGCTCGTGGGAATTTCAGCCTGGTGCCTGTGTGACCACGTGGGTGTCTGCAGTGGCAGAGCTTGCCCTCCGATACTCTTCTGGACAATGCTTCCCATCTCCCTTTCTGGATTCTGTCCGTAATATATGGCTCTCTGCTATTTTGTACTCTGAAGAGTGCTTTAATTGGGAAGGTAGGTAAAATAAAATATCAAATGCCCTTTTTGTGCCTTGCAAAAGGCCTCTAAAGCTTAGCTTAACTCAGAGAGCTTAAATCAATAGCACCAGCCCATTTTCTAATCACAGGGAATTTAATAATGATCAGGAAAGCCATTGTCAGTCTGATCTGTGGGACTGTTAGGATTTTAACTCGTGGAAAACAGCTTCCTGTCAAACTTACATACTGTTATCATATTAAATGTCACTCAGAAGGGTATTAAAACCCTTCTTGAGAGAGAAAGCATTACAGGGGTTCTATCAAAATGACTCTCCATGCTGATGAGCTGGCTGCTAGGGGAGCACTAAGGACCCACAGAGGTGGGAAGGAGGAGTTGTTCTCTGCCGGCCAGGATCCATCTAAATCCAGAAGGGAGGCTTCTTGCTGGTTGATCTTTGACTCTAGGAATTCTCTTAAGATGCCTCAGTCCAGGTAGGGACTGGGAAGTTTGCTTTTGTCTCTTGAAGTCTGGGTAGCCCTTGGGTCCCTGAGGGGTTAAAGATAGCTCCCTTCTGACCTGGTGCTGGGAGCCCCACAGCTCCTCACAGAAGGAGCACTGGCTCTAGCACTGTGCCCCACCTCCTGTCATAGTGATCCAGATGATACAGACGTTTCCCGCAGCAGATCGCAGATGTGTGATGTGGGAAGGGTGGCTGTGGGGGACTGTGGCCCGGATTGCCATGATACAATGGGGCATCCTAAAGGTCAAATCCAATGTTGTTTCTCTGAAATAAATGTTCAGAGAAAGACAGAGAGAGAGAGAGAGAGAGAGAGAGAGAGAGAGAGAGAGAGCGCCATGCAATGGGAGATGGCTTTGAATGAACACTGAAGGAAATACGAACAGGTGTGGGCAGCAGTGAATAAACAAAAATCTGAAGGGCATGCTGGGAGTGGAAGTGCAGGCGAGCCGATTGTTTGCTTACTGGCCCAGGATGGGAGTCTGCCTCTGTGCACGGGGCTCTGCCAGCAGCGAAACATCGTGGAGAAAAGGAAGAAGCAGCGGGTGGGGTTCCTGCTGTGGTGGACTCTCCTCAGATGCGCTGCCCCATCCCAACCTGACCCTGCGGTCAGTAGACTTCTTCAAGGTCTTACGTCCTTACGGGTTTCACAGGTGTTGGCCTCCTGATCAACTAGGAGTGTGTGGAGAACAAGAGACGAGGCCACTGACTTCATACATCTGGACTCTCAGATCAGAGGTGGCCCAGGAGCTGCTGTGACTGGAGACAGCTGATGCCCACAGTGCTGACCTGCAGCCTCCTCCAGTCTGGGTGGTTGTCTCCATGGGGCACCGAGCAATGGCTGTCACCCCTAAACTGTAATCCCTCTGGGCCTCTCTTTTTGCATCTGTGAAATCAGGATGATAATGTCTAATTTGAGGATTAAATATATGAGATCTGGCACTGAAAGTACTCAGTAGAATGGTTACTAAGTTGCTTCCTGATAAACAACAAGAAAAGATGGACCTTGAAGATGAATTGGGAGTATTAAGGACTGCATGTTTTTGTCCCCTCAAAATTCATATATTGAAGCCTAGTTCCCAATATCATGATGATGTCAGGAGACATGGTCTCCGGGAGGTGATTGGAGCCCTCGGATGAGATTTACCACCCTTGTAAGAAGAGAGATGGAGCTCCAATCCTCCCACCATTTTCTCTTTCCTCCCTTCTCAATGATTGTAAGGCTGCAGTGAGAAGACCGCCATCTGTAAATGAGAAAGCTGACCCTCACCAGACATTGGGCCTGCCAGCACCTTGACCTTGAACTTCCCAGTGTCTAGAACTGGAAGAAATAATTGTTTGCTGCTACTCTGCCCAGTCTGTGGTAATTGCTTATAGAAGCCCAGACCCACTAAGGCAGTGAGAATAATGCTAGGCTCTGTTGAATACACTACTCGGGGGCATCAGGAGGGTCACTCCGAGGGGCTTACCTGGTTCTCTTGGTTCTCTTAGAGTTTCCAAGTAATGACACATGCCAGTGACCCCCAGGTAGACAGGGCCAGTTACAACATGTATTAAAGACAGGTATTAAAGGGGCCAACTTGAACAAAGACCTGTGGGATAAGGTTGCACTCCTGGTCCAACCCTGGCTGAACTAAAGATTCTGTACATAACCCTGAGATTGCAAATCATCCATGGGAGCCCAAAGTTCTCATTCTGCTCAACTTTTCACTTGGGAAGAGAAAAGAGAGGCATTGACCATTCAACACAACATAACCCAAATATTTGGTCTACTGTCCATCTCCTCTACATAAGTCTGATAGAGACCTTTTCTAACCTAACTCCAGAACTTGATCAATGTACAGTGGACATAATTTTTTATGTGCATGATTATTGTGCAGATTCATGCAGTAGATCAGGTAAATCTAATCAAAACTTGATTGTTTGATATTGGCTAAAATTGCAATTTCAACCTGTTAAAGACATGCCCATGTATGATCAGTGCTTGATTATTTCTTCTCTGGTTTGTGTATACTTCTGTATCATCATTTAGCCATCCTCCCCCTTTTTATTTATTTGCTTATTTTTACTCACTTTGCTACCCTTTGTAGCCTATAACCATATCAGGGTAGAGAACACCAGTTAGAGACAGGCAAGACTGGGAACATCTTCACCCCAGAAAACTCCTTGCATTTCGAAAGAGTCAGGGTGACAAGGTGAATGAGTCTACCTCTGTCTGTGTCCAGCCCCGCTTTGTTTTCCCTGGCCTGCACAGTCAAGCAAAATTGTCAAGGAAAATATGAAGCAACCCTTGCTTCTTTGGAATCTTCCTTGAATTGAGAGCACTAAGCAATCTGTCTGGGGCTGCAGTAATTGAAATTAATTGGATTTTAGAGATAATAACATTTATGCTAATGTGTGTATTGAGAGGAGACAATAGGTGAAGATAAGTACCTAGGAGAGGTGGGGCGGGAGAATGTGCAGTCCTCGCTGGAGAGATTAGGAGTTCTGGGGGTGGGGGTGGGCTGAGGGACTTGGAAGCCTCTGGAAAGTGGGAAGTTTGCAACTAGCAAGTCAGAGAAGCAAGTAGGGGAGGGAGACTAGAAGAACTGCTCTGGAAAATAATCACAGTACTATTAACAGTGTTAGGTGTTCTTTATTAAATGCTTTTTGTATGCCAGGCGGTGTTTTAAATTTGTGATGTCATTTGATTCTCACAACAAGCTCCAGAGGGGAGTATTATACCATCATCTTCATTTTACAAAGGGGAAACCATTTTAGAGGTGTTGAAATGACTCGTCTTTGATGGCATGGCAAACACGGATGCTGACTACTTCTCGCCACCTCTTTTTGTGGGGACCAGACGACCTTCCCATGGAAGAGCCCAGGAAACCCCGAGTCTGCAGAAGCTCTGTGGAGAGTGACTTTGACAAAGGCTGGAAAGAAGGACCTGTGACCCAGGGAATAAAGGAAGCCCAATTCCTGAGGAAGCTGCACCCAGGAAGAGACGTTGGCTGCAGGCTTGTTACCCAGAAGTCTGCTCTGGGCCCTTCATTGAGTATAGTGAAGTAAGGGAAGAAATGACTACAGGAAGGGAATAGCTGATTCTGTTGAAGTCAAAGGCAACCATCATCCCACCCCAGCTGCCTCCTAATCCTTTCTCTTTTCCAACATGATCTACACCCAGGTTCTAACACTGAAAAAATGTGAAACTTTAACTATGTTGGGCTGGAGGGGACATAGTTGAAGGAATAGGGAAAGAGGGTTTTAGGAGAACACACCGTCTTCGGGGAAAACCCCAGATTGCATGAATGATGACTGTAGAATCTTACCACAGTGAGAGGGCAATCTCCTCAGGAGTTTTGTGTCCAGGTCATTGACAGCAGGTAGAATATTCGGCCACACAGAGAGAAGCCTCTGTACCTTCCGAGACACACAGTTGCTGCTCTGTGTAGCACTGGGATGAAGTGTGGAAACGTTTTGGAGCTAGAACATTTGCATCCAAGCTTTTGTGTGTAATACGTGAGTGATCTTGGGTGAATCATTTTACTTCCTTAAACTGGGATTTCAGTGTCCAACAGGGCTACTCCTATCTGTCCATCAGACTTAGTTGTCCAAATAATGACTCAACCTCTTGGCACATTGCAGACCTGCCATGAATATGAGAGGCTTTATGGATGATGTGATTACCCTTTGGCGGGGTGGGGGAGGGGAATCAGAGAATGAATTTTGGGGTTTCTCTCTCTCTTTCCTCTCTTCCTCCCCTTCCTGCTCCCCTTGTCCTCCCCTTTCTCTTCTCTACCCCTTCTTCCTCTCTCCCACTCCTTCCTGCTCCCTTTCTTCTTTTCCTTCTCTTTCTTTTTCCTCCTCCTCCCCTCCCCTCCCACTCCTCTTCCTTCTTCCACTGGGTTTTAGGTTTCTCTGTTCTGATTTTTAATCTGAATGTTGATATCACAACCGAAGTTTCACTCAGATTTAAGTTGGCATTGAACTCCTTGTTTCCCAAATGGAAGGTTGTGTCATTATTAACTTATTTGGTCATTCATTTTCATTTTCATTTTCAAGCCCTTTCTAGTTAATAATGGTTAAAAGGTCTAACATGTACCTGTAATTCCCTTGTCATTAGCAAACTTCTATTTCTACTTTCTTCTTATAATATGTGGATTATTATTCAGTGTCATTGTGTTATGGCAATACTTATGGCTTTCTTTCTTTCTTTCTTTCTTTTTGAACTTAGTTATGTTTTAGGTCAAATCTTGGGACTGTTTATTGTGTATTTGAGAGACATGACAAAATTGGAATGGCAATGAAGTTAACTACTATTATTTCAGCCTAATAGATCTAGTGTCAAATTGAATGATGCTTTCTCTGAGTCTAAGGTCATGGTGTGTATAAATTTCATGAAGTCTTGGCTTGCTTTTCAAGTCATTAGGAAAACCACTCACCTCCCCACTAATTAGTCTCTGGAACACAGAAATCCCGGTATAGCTGTCTGCCTTCCACTACACCTCTGGTCCACGGCACTGCCCGCTTCTCTTGTTTCCCTTGGTTTCTGCCTCCTGGTCAACCTTACGGAGCCCTTATATATCACATCTAACCTTCTGGAGGCATAAACACAGCGCCATAATGACAGTCAATTAAATGAAAAGGCTGTCTGTCCTGACATTGTGGTGCCCCCAAAACACTGAACACTGCCAGCCACTTAGAAGCAATGAAAAGCATCAAACTGGGTGGAAATTGCAGTGTGGCTCTTAAGCTCAATTTTCCTTGTAGCTCAGTCTCCTAGCTTTGCACTTTCTTAGGTAAATCCCATTAAGCGATGGGAAGGGGAAGGGGAACGGGGAGGTGGGTGGTAGGTAGCCAGATGATCCTTGTCAGGGAAAGCGTCTCATTTTGAGTCATTAGGGAAGAGGTAACAGGTAATCCTGACAAGCAGGTATTCAATCCTGTGAGAAGTCATTTAAATGGGAAGCGGGAGCAGAGGTGTTCGGCTGGCAGGGAGTATCTTCATTATTGCTGTCATGGTGCCTGTTAACTATCCCCATCCATCATTCATTCAATACCTCGGTGAAATTAGCCAACTGCATATTACAGCCATGCTCTGATGTGCCAATCTCTGAAAGCGTTAGGCTGTCTTCTGTTCCGTGTTCTCCACACCTGCCACCCCCTTTTACTGCCCATTAACGATCTTTCATTTGCATCATGGAACAATGGAGTCCTTTGGCCAATTATGTGGAATTACAGGTGCTCTGTGGGTGCTCTCTGTTACCCGTTTACCTTCTTTGTGGAAACAGTGGGCTGGGGTGGATTTATATTTCAAATGTTACTTGACTTCTGCCATGTCTAGATGGAAGTGGTACCATTTCAGCTGGCACAATGAGCCTCTGCTGTTGGCTTAATGAACTGGCTTGTGCCCAACCTAGATGAAACTATTAAGTCGGTCTTGACAGGTCCGTTTAAAGAATGCTTTCAGCTCAAAAACCAGAAGAGGAGCAGGGTGTCTCAGAGCATAACAAACTTGCCCTCTTGGTCCCTGGAGGCTCGGCTGCAACACATCTTCAGATTCCTTTTGGCATGCCTCCTCTGGGGTGCTTCTGTGCCCATACAACTATTGTGACAGTTTCTTTGATTCAGAAAAAAAGTAAACACAACTGAATGTTCAGTCATCTTCTAGGAACTGGACTGCATAAATAGGAAAAAGCAACAGAAGGGACACTTGTCACCAAGCAAGCAGTGTTGTGTGCATTTGTGTTAATTATCAATCCAGTTCTGCCCCCAAAGTAGGCATTAAACTTGGTTTTACAAATGTAAAAAGCAAAATATTGATAATTTCGGAAAATAACCCAAGATGGTTTATACCAACCTTTGCTTTTCTATTGCACAAGGAGGCAGTATTGAGCAGACCCAAAGAAGGCACTGAGATCTGAGTTCTGTTACTTGTTAGCTGAATTACCATTAGAAAGTCATTTACCATCGCTGTACTCCACATTTATCACCCGCATTATAAGGAGTACTCTTCAGCTCTAAGATTGTTATGAGATGAAATTAGACATCATAGCAGCCCTGGGCACAAAGAAGGTACTCAATGACTTTTATAACATTTGTTTCCTTTTTACATATGCTAACAAAACTGAAAAAAGAAGACAAGATACACTCATGTGAGAAAAAAAAAAGAACATAAAAGCATTACATCTTGCAGCACCATTTATTGATATTATGTAACTTTAAATAGAATGGTATAGCACTTAGTAGACAAAGCTTATCATTAGAGCAATGCATGGGTAGTGCAAATGCTAAAAGCAAGAAGAGTTAGAAGAGATAGAAAGATCAATATTGAAGTCATAAGGAATGACAATTGCCTTTTCCCCTAGCATGACTTTGATTTAAAATTTTTAAATAAGCAACACATTCACATGGCTCAAATATCAAGAATCTTAGCAATTCATAATTCATAGGGGAAGTTTTTGTTTTTGCTTTTCTTTTTGTTTTTGAGATAGGATCTCACTACACAGTTCAGGCTGGCCTTGAGCTCACTTTTTAGCCCAGGCTGGTCTTGAACTCACAATGATTCTCCTGCCTCAGCCTCCTGAGTGCTTGAATTACAGGTGTGCACCACCACACCTGGCTAGGGGAAGTTTTTTCCCCCACACCTTTAACTTCTACTTCCCAATTATCGCCTAAGAGGCAACTAGTGTTATGAACTTCTTATCTTGAAGAGACGTATAAGTAAATGCATATTAATAATGTTTCTTGCCCCTTTATACATTCTGTCTGTATTACAGTTTACATTGTTAGGTCACTGAGAATATATTTTGGAGATTGCTACAGATCATTATGCCAAGAGTTCTTTTATCTTTACCCCTGTAAAAAATTCTATTGCATGTATGAATCATAATTTATCAAGTCGTTAGTGGCTATTTATTTTATTCTCAGTCTTTTTCCACCAGTAAAAATGTTGTGATTAACAATTACATAATACATTATTACACTTGTGTGTAAGACTAGAACTGGGTTTCTAGGCAAATACTTTGCACGTTTGTAAAGTTAATAGATATTATCAGGTTGGCCTCTGTAGAGGTTGCAATTCGCTAATCTCCCAACTTTTTCTGAGGGACTTTGTTTCCCTCCAGTTTTTCTATCTTAATAGTTTACAAAACTTTTGGGTTTTTGCCAATCTGGTAGGAGAAAATGGCATTCCAGCTAATTTAAACCTGTATTTCCTAGGTTATGAGGAGATCAAGCATGTATTTCTATATTTAAATCATATTATCTTTGTCAGAAAATTCATTTGTGAACTTTACCCTCTTTCATATTGTATTGTTTATATATCTTTTATGTATATGATTCAGTGATGTTTTCCAGTTTGTCACTTGTCTTATGACTTTGTATGTTGTTTCCTTCCATGAAGACATTTTTGTTTTTTTATGTAGTTATACTTTAAGTCCTTCTAACATGATTTTTCAACTATTTGGATTTGCCTAGACTTTTTTTTTTTTTTGCATGAGTTTGGGTCCTTGCACTTCTGCCTTTCTTTCAGCTGAGTGTGGAAGAGCACAAGTCTCCACATGATTTTTCTACTGTTCCACGACTGTGTTACAGAGGCAGATGTAGGCCCCAGCCACTCGTTACAT
Source organism: Dasyprocta punctata (assembly GCA_004363535.1). Lineage (NCBI taxonomy): Eukaryota > Metazoa > Chordata > Mammalia > Rodentia > Dasyproctidae > Dasyprocta > Dasyprocta punctata. The sequence continues at coordinate 92,527 of RJWM01001191.1, forward strand.
GCATTTTGGCTAATAAATTTTAAACCCATGAAGGGAAGCATGGGTAAAAGGATGAAAGAAATGCTGAGTTGCTGAATAGAGGCCCCGATAATATGTGAGCCCTCAAAGCAGAAGTTTTGGCATTTATGTATTTTTTCATTGATTAGTAAATTGACAATGTAATATACAACATCACTGACTTTGTGAGTGGCCATTAAATGTTAACAGTTACTGTGCAACAGCTAGGATAAAAGGAGAGGAAAAAATAGGGTAAATATTCATAACAAAAGCAACAAAAAGACTTCAGAACCCTGGACAGCACTAGGGCTGTTCCAGGAGATATCATGCTTGAATATTGATTTAGTGATTTATTTTCAGGGCACTAGACTTCCTCTTTGGGCTTTTCATCTGCCCTTGTGCCTATGCAACATACCATAGCTTCACTTCCATAGAACAGGTTTGAACTACAGCCCCCAAAGTCACAGTTCCAAACACTAATTCTCAGTGTTGAAATCCTTGCAGCAAAATTCCCAAAGTCTGAACCCTCTGAAGTCTAATTTTCTGAAGGACCAAAATTCTCAAAACACAATTCTGGAAAAAATAACTTAAAAGACTTATTTACTTTTAAAAGGAGATTTATTTGATAAGCATAGAAAAACATAACACTTTACAGGCTACTCTACACAACATAATAGGCAATGATGATGCACAAATTTTTGCAAGCATTCAACACCTAGGTATGCTAATTATAGTCACACAGGTTACCAGTTATGAGTCTGTAAGTCCCATTTTTAAAGAAATTAGTCAAAAGTGAAGTATATAAGTATCTACCACTATACTTGATAATTGTGTTCACCTGACTTTATAAGTGGTCCTCTGTAATAATATGATAGACAAGCTAACTCTTTTAAAGAGATCAATCAAAAACTGTGATGGGTTATCCTTACCTATGCAGTACCCAGAGTTTAGATCTTGAGAAATTCTAACTTTTTCTAATGTAGATATGTTAAAAAAACCAATCCATTTCTTCATTTGTTGTGAAAGTTTCAGTGTTTTTATGTACAAGCACATCACTTAGAAACATATTAAATGCTGTGCAAAATTTTCAAAATCCAATTTTCAAAAAAAGCACAAATGAATTATAAATCTCTGAAGGTCTTTACACAATTTCTAGCTATTCCACAAAGACTACACACAGACTCACACCCTGATCTTCTGTGGAAACACCTCCAGATTCTTAGGTATTCATTCTGCCTAACATGCCTTACCAGGTTCTTAGGTATTCATTCTGCCCAACATGGTGTAGCTGTCCTGTGTTTAACCAGAAAGGACTATTACTTCCCCCAGAATTCAGCTCATTATCCCTCCTATGTAGCCTTTCTTTCTGTAAGGAATTTTGACTTTCAGGATTTGAATATTCATGGTTTTAATTTTTCAAGATTGTGATTGTCAGGGTTTTGATCTTTAGGGATTCTAATCTTTTAAAGATTCCAATCTTTCCTGACTCAGGACTGTTGTTTATGTGGGATGGTGCACCTTGGCATAGGATCAGCACTGCTATAGAACTGAATACCAGCTTTTCATCCATCTTCTCTCCCCAGAAATAGTTAATGCTGTCCTTCTCTTTGCAGATAGCTGCCCTCTTGCTCTAGAACCACTTCCAGGGCTGGGTATTTTGTACAGATAATGGTTATAGATACTACTTTTGGCTGCCTTGTGAGACATCGGCAGATAAACATATCATGTTAAGACAGTAGCGACGTTAAAATGGTAGTGACCACTATAAACTTATATATGTTACTCTTTAAGCCCAAAGAATAGATCTATTATCTGAAAGTTTTAAGTAACGCGAAAGTGGACAGTTGATGTATTCTGAGCCTGAGGAATAGGGCTCACTTGTTCCTCTGGTACCTGGTTCTAGTAACAGCAGTTGTACTGGTTGGTGTTCTAGGTAAATAAATTATGCATAGATCTCAAGAGAAAGTAAAAAGCGAGCTCCTGTTACAATAATGTTCCTGTGGTATTTCAGGGTCTTGAGTTTGAGTGAGGAGAGTGTGCCAGGATTTAGGCCAGTCAAATCCCTGAGCAAACCTCTCCGGCGCCCTTGGTAGCCTCCTATGAGTGTTTTCCATCTCAGTTCTTCTATAGGGCAAGCAATAAGTAGCTCATAAGGTGCACCCAGTCTGAGCATTATTGAACCTAATCCTTTTTCAGTACCCTTGACCACATACAAACTTCTTTTCCTTTCTTCCTACCCATCCAGCTGGGAAGTCGGATTTGACTCTGCCTTGCCAACACATATCGGAGCAGATCATCCTCGGTAGCCAGTTTAGACTTGTGTGTGGAAGTTGCTAAATGCTCGTTCTCCTGGAAACCCTTGCTTAGATTTTGCATGACAGCCTGCTGTTGACTTTGGCTTGATGCATGATGCCAGTGGGAAGGGATGTCTGAGGTCTTCACCAGAAAGTGAAAAGGCTTTCCAGAAGGAGGTGCTGATCTGGATGCTGGAAAATAAGTACAAATGCATTCACGCTTTTTTCTTAGATAAAATCCAGAGAGGGGACGAGAACTGAGAGAATGTCAGGTGTCATACACTGGCTGTCAGAAATACTAAGGTAAAGCTTTGCATGGTGGTTTAACACTGCAAATGACTTAAGTACAAAAAGAAGACTGATGACTATGGAATCACTAAAAAAAGTACAGGATAGGGGAACTGGAAAGGACCTGGAGGACAGAAAGGGAAAGCTAACACTTAATGAATGCTTTTCAAGTGCACTACACACACACACACACGCAAGCACACACTTCATAATCTTTTGATTTAAGTACTTTTTCACATATTTAAAATGGAAGAGGCTGAGATTCCAAGAGACAGAAATTTTCTCAGAGTCTTATTATTAATACAGATCTGAGCAAATCAGAGTGACCCCAAATCTCAGACTGGTATCATTGCGTCAGTCTCTTCCATCTCAGTTCTTCTGCAGGACATTACATTGCCCTGTTTTAAAGGTGAACATATTTAGATCCAAGGAAATAAAATATCTTTACTCATTTCTTAGTCCCAGAGCAGCAGAAAGCAAAGAGGAGAAAAAGGGAATCCTTTCAAGTTCATTCTCTTATCCTGCGTGTTTTTCGTGATGTGTTTTGATTCTCACCACTGAGACTTGGCTGTTAACTAGCTTGAATCCCCTTCGTAAGAGGTCCATTTAAGGGTTGTATATGTAATGAGTTGGTAAACTTGTTCCAGTCTGGAGCTAAAATGGTCACATAAGGCAAGAAATGCAAGCTTGTTTCAGTGACTCACTACTAGACAGGGACATGCCTGCTTGTGTGTGTGTGTGTACGTGCACACGTGTACATGTCTGCTCGTGTGTGTGTGTGTGTGTGTGTCTGTGTGTGTATGTTCAGAGACCAAGCAGGAATGATCTTAGGTTAGTGCTTCTCAGTTGATTTCTGCCTGCTGCAGCACTCTATACATCTTAGGAAGCTTAAGGAAGTTAGTGGTCCATAAATCACCCACTAAGCCTCCAAATGAGACATGCTATTGAAATGGTAACAGTAGCTCTATCAAGAGTAGACCAGGGCTGTGGCCTCATCATTACCGTCATAGCATCTTTTGAGTCAAGTCACGCTCTTTGCTCTTGCTGTCTGAAGCTGGCATTGGGAGATAAGCTTTTGCTATGTGTCATCAAACCAAGGATTCCTAATGGAGGAAAGGAGCTGTGCTTGCTGTACAGCGAGCACGACAGCAACAAGGAAACTGGATCCAAAACACTTTGGTGGATTCCAGATCCCTCTCTTGGGGTTCAGAGGGTCAAGTTCAGCTATGCTTCCAAGCTTGTGCTATAGTTGCCCAAAGACAATGAAAGTCATTACAGATTTCTCAGTAAAATCAGCAGCAGTGACACAGATAGCATAGGAGAAATGACTCTTCACATAGAGACTGGAAACTGGCTTTACAATCCTGGCTGAGGCTGAGCCAGTAATTCAGCATATGGCCTTAGGGTAGTGATTTAATTTGTCTGTACTTTCATTTTCCTATCTGTGAAATGGAAATAATGTATCTAGTCTACCTGTATCATAAGATTGCTTCAAGGATCAAAAGAGCTCACATGTGTGAAATTGCTCTAAAATATTAAAATAAAGGCTCCATATGTCTACAAGCTACTCTAATTATCAGGGCCAGTGTTGCACGACCACCAGTCAGTCAGCAAAGTCCTGTCTGCTCTCCATTAATTTCTTAGCACTCTCCCCTGGCATAGACAGAGTCGTGAGATGGCTCCAAGAGTCTTGCTCCCCGGTGCACAATCTTCTCATGATCTTCTCCCCTTACGTGTGGCTGGGGACTGTGGTTATGATGAGATAGTCACTACTGGGATTATCTTAGCCTGTGCCACAGACCAGAATGGGATCTCTCTGCTGGCTTTGGAGATGCAGCCTCCAGGAGTTAGTTGCACAGTCACAAGGAAATCAACTCTGCCAACAATAAAGTTAACCAAAAGCATAGTCAAGACCATGAGCTTCAGATGAGACCCTAACTCCAACTCATAACTTGATTTCAGGCTTTTAATCCTCAGCAGAAAGCCCAGCTAAAATGAGTTCAAACTTTTGATTTATAGACTCATGAGATGACGAAGGGGTTTGATATTAAATTGGTAAATTTGGTTACTTATTAAGTAGCAATAAAATTTTCTTTTTTTTTTTCTGATTTCCACTACTACTGTGCAATTTTCTCCTTTCATCTGAGTATTGCTATAGTCTTGCTGCAGGCAGCCTTTCTGTCTCCTCATCTCTGATAATCTATTCCATCCAGACATGTGATTGCTTCATACTGTATATCCTTGATTCTCCTGGTGAATATAGGTATTTTTTCTCATTTTCACATTTCTGAAATAGGGTTTTGTCCCATGATGAATGTTCACATTTACTGTAGTGCTTGCTTTTTTCTTCAAAAAAGCTCTTATTAAATTGATGGTACATCTTACCAATTGATGGTGTGTAGGAGTTGAGGAAATCTGGTAGTTCACTCTCACACATGATTGTAGTAGTACTCCATGCATTCTAGTGAGAGCCTTCAGATGCCTTCCAAGTGGAGAAAAGAGGGTTCCTTTCGCAAGAACCTCTTCAAAAACATCAGCAGTGAAATACACAGATGCTCAGACTTTGCCTTTCTCTGTTAGAGGAAACCTTGGGATTTGGCATAGTTATACTTCTTTCTTATTGCTCTAGATTAATAGTGCCCCAGATTTCTTTGTCATCCACGTTCTTCTTTGACGCTAATGACCTACATTCTCGGCAATTCTTGGCACAGACTATTCTCTGATTCCCAAACAATGCAATGAATGTGGACATTTTTTTTCTTTCAATTTTCCCACCTATCCTGTCACTGGTCTTTTAGGCAGACTATCTGGTGTCTCCTCTCAGGGATCTCAGACTGTTGTGTTCACACCCTTGTTTAAGCCTGGGTTGTGTCTAATTTAGACAGAGGAGCCAGAAGGCTCAGATATCATCCATTAGGTGTATGACCTTGGGCTTTCATCCCTTCCTCTCCTGGTGTCACTTTTCCTCCTCTGTACAATGGTTCTCTAAGGTCCTTTCTTCTGTTCTCTGACCTGGCCTAGGCCAATCTTTGCCTCCTCATTTCGAAGCTCCCTCAAAGCTGTAGAAGGATGTAGGTACTGCAGTGGAGTCAGTTTATCTCATCAAGGGCTCACAGTTTCCTTCAGGTGTCCCAGCGGTGGGGTGGGAGAGGTCTGGTCTCTCTGCCAGCCCTACAGTTCCCAGCAGGTGACAGAGCCATAACCCAGATTTCCTACAGCACATTTTCCTCCACAACCAGACTAACTGACATCCTTCTGTCTCCAAGTTCATTCCTGCAGATGTTTCCAATTCTCATCACTTTATCATAATTGTTATGATAAGCATTTCTGCCAAAATGGTAGTAAAAACTCAATTTTCCTGAGCAAAATTAACAACAAAAAGTGTTCACGGCTCATGCAACCTGGCTATTAAGCTGTAGCAGGAATTGACTGCAGCTGTGAAATAAGATATAATTAAAATCTGGGGCCCTTCACCATGTATCTGGTTTGTGCATTTGCGGTGTTGTAGATACATGAATTACTGGGAATGACCAGCTCAAGCTGTCAATTGGGAGCATGTGCAATGGAATTATATCAATCTGAATGGCAGAGAGAGAGAGAAGAGAGAGAGAGAGAGAGAAGTACTTACATTCAGCAGAAAGGTGACAATAACAATAACAGCTTGGACAAAGACAGAGATAGAAGATCTCCTAAGACTCCGTTCTACACCTGCTATAAGCTGTGTGATCTCAGATGAATCACTTATCTTTCATAATCTTAACATCTGCTTTGGTGATAGATAGGAAAGAGTATTATCCATTAGATGCTGGGGTCTCATGTTATTGACCACTATTTCATGTGTGTGAGGAAGAGAGGCTAGGCCTAACCTAAAGAACTTGGAGACATAAGAGTAAAAAAAAATCCCAGCTTCATTAAAGAAAGACAAGACTGATGAAAATGAGGCCAGGAAATACTGAACAGTAGACACAGTTCCTTTGCTTGGACTGTTATTTTTCAATTTATATGGACATTAGTATTTCATTAATACTTTTTTCCTTCTAAATGATCATGTTTTTATTAAACTCATATACAAAATCCTTATCTGCTGAAGCCCTTGGTTGGGCTATTAGTTATAAGTCCTTGTTTGTTCTAAAAGTGGAAGGATGTTTTGTGACTGACCTCAATTTGGCCCCTCTACCCCTGTAGCATTCCCCCCTTCCCAACTGTTATCTTTCACATCTGTCTCAGATGAAGGTATTGTGCACTTTATGAACTGTGGGTTTTGGGCTGTCAATGGTATTAGGTGCTTTAACTGACCTTAGGTATATTGGCACAAGCTGACAAGAAGAAGGAATATATCTTCTGCATTTGTTACTCATTTGGGATGTTCTATGTTATAGCTTACATCTAGATGTCCCCCCAAAGTCTCACACATTCATAGTTGCAGCTTTTTCAAAGGTGGCTGAATCTAAAGTCTGTGATTTATTCATGGTGCAATGCTAGGATTAAGGGTGCTAGGACTAAAGGTGGGTGATTACTAAGTCAGTCCACTGATTGGTCTGGCACTGCCCTAATCCCAGTAACTTGGATACAATTAAGGGACAGAAAGAGTCTTGTCTTGTCCCTTGCTTGTTTCCTTTACTACTTTCTGTGCTCCATGAATTGTTTCTCCTCTGTGATGCCCTTCTGCCGTGCCACCCTACCTTGCAGCCAGCCAATTATGGACTGAAAGCTCTACAAACTGTGAGCTAAATAAACCTTTCCTCTATTGACTTGTGGATGTTGGGTGTTTTGCCTCAGGACAAGAAAAGTAACTAAGATGTGCTGGTACGCATACCTTGGATCCCTTGAGACCATGCATAGGAGCTCATAGGCAAGGCCGTGATTTGAAGCTGCTGCACAGCACAGAAATGTAGTTGGCAGGGTGTCTGGAATCCACACATCTGCCATCTTGGCTTAGCTTCTGGAGGGAGCTGTTCGTCACAAATGTGGAAAGGGGTAATGAACTCTCAGCCCATTCTGCCTCTCCCTGGGGATACTCTCACCCACTACTCACTGGGGACTTTCTGCAGTTTGGCCATATCTTCACTGTGCTGTTTCCCAAATCACAGACAGGCTCCATCCTTTCAATTTCCCCTTTGTCTCTTATTTCTTCCCTCGTGACTATTGCAAGGACAATTCTGTATTGCTGTGGCTTTTTCTTTACTGCCAAACAAACTGTGTGGAGCTGGTCCAGCTACTTGTTGTCTCTGAACCTTTGTTTTCTAAGTGATTAATGTGAACATCAGACCGGATGATCTCCAGGTTGTCTTGCAGTTGTGGCTTGTCCTGTTTCTCAGACTGATATAAACAGCATGACTCAATCCTATCAGAATATTCATAAAGACACTCAGGCAATTTTTTTTTTAACCTTGGAACAATTTCAATTAGGTTTCCATGGATTGAAATTTACTCTGACCACAGCTCCTCAAGATACAAGTAGATGAGTCTGAAATAAGACAATTAAGGGAGAAGATAAAGCATATCAACTATCAGGTTGTACCCTATACAAAGCACTGCGATGACATCATCTCACTTGATAGCATGTGATTTTGGGTTCACGCTGCCTGGGTTCACATCCTGTCTCTAATACTAAGTATTCTTAAAGTTTTAGGTGAATTATCTGTCATTTCTGGCCCTCAGTCTCCTGATCAATCAGAAAAATAGGGTAAGAATGATTTACCATGTAATTACTGTCAGAAATTAAATGTGTTGGTATGTGCACAGGACCGAGAAAGAACACTGACTTGTATAAAATCCTACACAATTGCTGGCCATTATGACTACTATTCAGTTTTAATCATGTATCCTTACAAATACAAAAACTGTGACTCAGAGAGATTAAACAATCTGTTTGAGCTTACCTTGTCAGCTAGTGGCAGTGTTGAGTCTCAAGCCCAACGTAATTTGACATCAAAATTGTATTCTTTTTTCTGCTCTAAGGGGTTTTATAGATGTGGGACTATAAGAATTCTCTTCCCTCTCCATTTTGATATATATCACATCACCTTTGAAAACATATTAAAGAAGTCAGAGATCTGCTGCTCACTCTTCAGACAGATTCTGGTTCAGGAAAGTGGTTATTATCTGAAACTTTCATGCCACCAGCATGTGATTCGGGGAAATTCAGGCTGGAAGCCAGAGGGTGTAGGTGGAATCTTTTTACAGTCCAGCAGGGAGAAGCAGAGAGCATGCATCCTCTGGGGGTCAGAGTTCATCATAGAAACCTCACCTCTATGAGGATTGGCTTCTTTTTGGAGAAACCGGAGTATGGTCCACATGCCTTGCAGGGCTGTGGCTGAGGTGGCCCGAAGTCAGCTGCTCCAGCTCTCTGGCACCTGTGTGGAAAGCCTCCTTCCACTCATACTGGTTTTCTGCTTCTTGAACTGATAATTCTTCCCAAGAACCTGCCACCATGTCTATGATCTTCTGATCATTTCTGTATTCTTCTATATAAAATAAAAGCTTACTGAAGATTGTAACTGCTTAGGGATTTCCTCTTTGAAGCCTCTTTGGGTAACCAGAGTCTCTCTGGCTTCTCATGCTGTTTCTGATGTTAACATTTTAATAACACATTCAGAGTATTTTTGTTTTATGAATTCTAATACAGAGGGAAGTTCTCCCTGAGAGAGGTTTTTAAAGTGGGTGTTTTTAAGTGAATGACTCAATATCCACATGCATGTTTCCATGACTGAGTCATTTTTTTCTTCCAGACAGCAAATTGCTCTAGTTTTCAGGCATCTCTGAGGTGGTCACCTGCCTTGCTTGAGGACTCTTTTGCTTTTCTCTGAAGCACTTTCTGCACTTAAAAATTCCCGTATATGATTTCTGTGTATGTTGCACAGTCAGAGAAGTTGTCCACAGTTTAATGTTGGCCTTCTCACATTGATGGAAAAAATGTAGCTGTAACATAGATGAAAACACCTCTAGGAGAAGACCTGACAAGGTAGCAACCTTTGGGCCCACCTGTTGGACTTTCCCGCTCCCTTCTGGTGATGAATTTTGGGATCTGCCTGACCTGAGGAGCCTAAGCAGACACAGGCCCTGGCCTGTCAGTTTACCTGACAATGCACGGTTGCTGGATTTAAAATGTTTACTGGGAAGGGGACAGGGTTAAGGGAGAACACTGGTGTGAAAGTGGAATGCTAAAAGAGCTTCCCACACTACTGTGTTGAAGGGACATTCTTTATGAGACATGTCAGGAGCGCATTCTCCAAATTTAGGGTCACAAAGCAGGGGCAGAAGATAGGGGCTAGAAGAGACTTAAGACTTTGTCGGCTCAACCACTCCACCTTGGATAGGAGGAATAAGGAGCTTTGCCCAAAGTCACAAAATAAGTGGGAGATTAAAACTCAGGGCTCCAGCCCCTAGGCAAAGTGCTACAAATTCCTAAGTTGACTGCAATGGCCTGGAAACGTACAACAATGAAAAGAGTGTGATTAAGATACAGAAGGCATGTAGTTCAGTGGTAATCTCGTCCATTGTGCATCAGAGTTGATCCCTAGCACCAAAGGAAGAGAGAGAGAGAGAGAGAGAGAGAGAGAGAGAGAGAGAGAGAGAGAGAGATCATGTCTAGATGTTTCCCCGAAGCCACATGAAGTCATGGGTGGGGCTTTTCAGAGGTGTCTGGATCTAGAGTATGTGCTGCTGGGATTAAAGGCATGTGGTTACTACATTGGTTCACTCATTGGCATAGTTCTGGATGTGAGTAATGGGAAGGTCCACCCTGGGTGTAAGTGATCCCTGCCCTAAGGGCAGATAGCCTGGATAGAATACCAGGGATGGAAGAGGGCTTCCACTTTTGCTGCTGCTTCACTACTTCACCATGCTGCCTTCTGCCCACTATGAACTCTTTCTCCTCTGCGATACCTCTCTGCCACACCACTCTACTTGGAGCCAGTCAATTATGGACTAAAACCTACAAACTGTGAGCTACAAGAAAACTTTATTCTTTTAACCTTGTGTGTTAGGTATTTTGTGTCAGCAACAAGAAAAGTAAATAAGACAGATGGGAGAGAAACGGAGCTGAAGGAAAGATACAGAGCAGACAAAGGAAGAATTTTTGGGCACTGATTCAGAGACTGGATCCTAGGGGTGGTAGGGGAAGGCAAAGCTCAGATGCACATATAATATATTTAACAAGATTCTGGGGACTGTTAAAAATAAAAGAATCAACAGAGAAGAAACTGAGCTTCCTAGGAAAAGGGTGGGGCAAGAAGGGGACAACATCTGCAAACAGTGCCACATACTCTGCTGACGATAGCTTTTGGAGCCATTTGTCAGAGATTAGGGAAAAGACAAAGTGACCATGCTCTAGTTATTAAGAAAAGATTTATAGGATTTTGATGATAGGAAGGAGAGGAAGAGGGAAGAAATTGGTTTTTGAGATCATAACTCTCTGGGGTGGAAACAATGCTGAAAGGTGTGAAATCGATGGTACTGACCGATATCTTTACCTTTATAGTACTTTACAGTTTACAAAACACTTCTCTCTGTGTGGTTCTCACATCTCCTTAGCAGCTCAGCCAGGTTCTTACAAAATGAGAAAGGGAGAGAAACTGGTGATGAAGCTTGCTGTGAGAAAATATTAGGCCAGGAAGGGGGTAGGATGGTCACTTGAAGAGTAACCAGTGAAACATGTTACCAGTACAGCACTTAGTCTCTCAGACTTCAGAGGACACTGCCTGGGTTCAAATCCCAGGTCTACCACCTAATACTTGTGTGACTTTGGGAACATTGTTTAACTTCACCTTTCTTCAATGTAAAATGGGTATAATCACAATGCAAGGGTTGTATCTTTATACTGCTGGGAGGTATCTGGCAGTAAGAGCTAGGTAGATGATTGGGAAAAAAATGTGGATGACCTTATTAAGAAGTAAATCCAGTAGGTGTCATGCACTTTTTAAAGAGCATTTGTTGAAGCAATAGATACAGTGCTTAATCTATTGATGGAGGGAGGGGTGCTTTTGGGGTTGGTGTTACAAATGCACATATGTGAAAGACCCAAAATGAGGGCTAAGAAACTGTGGATGGCTCCTCCTGCAGACCTGAAAATGCCTTTGTGGTAGCTCAGCACGCAGAAAGTGTTCTGGCTTTGTTGTCTCTGTGGAAAATGTGGACATGTGTGGGCTCTCTGCCAGCACCTGCTGAGGGGCTTCCCCCGTTGCTCACACCTTGTGCCAACGGCGCCCTGAATATGTCATGCTGCAGTGGATGCAGGGAGAACACTCTTGCTGGTGCCCCTACGGTACAGCCTCGAAGTCAAGCCTCAGCCTGGTGACTAGGGTCTGCTCTCTCTGCTCCTCTCCACCCTCCCATAGCCAAATATGGTGGCTCAGGCTTTCTGAACTCAGAGACACAACATTTCCCAAGAACGAGTTACCAGCCTTGCTGAATTTTAAGATCCCTGCATGAGATGCTGTGTGGTGTGCCCCAGGCTTGACTCAGTGTTGGGCACATGGAGAGAACTCCCTAATTGGTAGCTTTGTGATTATTTTGATTCCATTGCCTTCTGTCCCAAAGGGCTGGCTCTGACCCTGCGAGAACCAAGGAAGTGTCCAGTACACCAAGGGCCAGCCCTGAGCCCACCCTGAGGACTAGTGTGCCAGGAACAACTGGCCAGGGATGGCTTTCACCACTTTTGGCAGGTGCAGTTTGGGAAGAGGCAGGTGAACAGAATGTCTGAGTGACGGTAAGTCCTCTGAGCTCCTCGAGAAGGGCTAAGTACAGTAATTTGTTGTAATGACTCAAATTTAAAACAATAACCCAGAGGCGTAATAGCATGGGCCAAGAACACCTACTGCATGTGATGGGCTGCTAATGGGAAAAGAACGATTTGATTTGGTGGCAGAGAGTTTTCAAACGGCTTCTGCTCTGGCTGTGTACTGTGCAGTGTGGAGAGCTAAGTTTCCTATCAGGGTTAATTTGGACAACTTCCTCCCGGCCTGCCGAGAGCCATTCTCCTGATGGAGGCCCCTTTGTTGCTCCACTCTCCCTATACCTCCAGGCAAATTTGTGAGGCTTAATTCCTGTGCTCATTCTTTCTCCTTTTTCCTCCTTGCTCTGCACCTTCCTCTCAGGGAAGATGCTGCTTCTGTTTGCTTAAGTGAGAGATGGTAAGTGAAGTTTTTGGAGCTGCAGTACCTGCAGCTGGCCAAGTGGGATAGTGTCAAGTCACCTGGGAGGAACTCGCTGGTCACTGCAGAGTCTCTCTTGCCAAAGGCTGGGATCCTGACCCTACTTTGTCTCCTGCACCCTCTCTGGAGCTCCTCCCACCTCTGGCTGCAGTGACTTAGTTCCTGTGCCAGTTCTCAGAAAGAGAGGGGTTAGAGGGCCCCATGTCTCAGAGGAATCTTCAACTCTTACCAGTCATGGGGCCCAAGTGCTCCCTGGGAAAAGTGCTCCTGCTCCGTTGTTAGCCTCAAGGCCCTTCCTGGCACTGTGCCTGCCTCTGAAGTACCCGCTACAGATCATCCGGACTCTGTCTCAGAGCACCAGGCCGTGGGCTAGCGCCTGCCTACGCTTCTCTCCACTGCAGCCACCCTGGCAGGGTCCTTCATGCTACAAATACACCCTGATGAATTCAAGTTCAATTAATTGTTACCTCTCAGGGGCCTAAGGGTGGATTCCCACATTATCATTAGGCCAAAAGGAACATACAGAGGTACACAGGCACACAAATGTAAATGCACATGATTTGGGGAGGCTTTCACAACTCAACACTAAGAAGTCTAGATTCATGGTTCTTCCCAAGGATATAATTCCTTTGTGGAGAGTCAACACATTCCGTTCAGCTCATCAAGTAGTCTCTGTGATGGGGTGCACAGTGTTTTCCAAAGAGCCATGTTTAAGTTCTAACATTGACACACTTGTGCATCAATCAGCCTTTTTGGAAAGCCTTTTCAGGAGTAGTGCAGTTGGGATAAGGCCATCCCGATTAGGGTGGTCCAGTATTCTTAGAAGAAGAAGAAGAGAGAACACAGAAATACACACACAGGGAAGAACGCTGTGTGACAGTGCAGAATGAGACTGGAATGGTGCTGAGGGATGCTGAGGATTGCTCATGACTCCCCAAAGCAGGGACAGGCCAGCAAGGACCCTCCCCAGAACCTTTAGAGGGAGCAAGTACTTGCCCACATCTGATTGCAGACTTCTGGCCTCCAGGGCTACGAGGGAATAAATTGTCTTCAGTTACCAGATTTCTGCTAATTTGTGACAGCAGCTACAGGAAGCAAAAGCAGTCCGTGTGGACTCACTGTGCTACATGTCTGGCCTCAGGGAACTTCCTGAGCTCTCTGCAGGGGCCCCGTGGTACTTGGCTGCTAGGGTAAGGGCACCTCCGTTGCTCCCTGGCTCCGCCTCCTTTTCTTCCAGCTGCAGCTGACTGTGTGTTCCCCACGCCAGAGCCCTGGGCCGACAGCTGGCTGGCTTCTTTCACCTTTCCTTTTGCTCACATGTGCAGAGTCCCTGACTCTGGTGGTGAGTAGGCATTCATCTATTCATTTACTTATTTATTTACCCCTGAGGATAGAACCCAAGGCATTCATACTGAACCACCTACCCAGCTGCCCTTTTTATTTTATTTTTATTTTGAGACAGGGTCTCACTAACTTGCTAATTTTCCCAGGTTGGGCTTGAACGTGTGATCCTCCTTCCTCAGCTTCCCGGTATGCTGGCATTACAGGCATGTGCTCCCCTATCCAGCTAGATCTGGCTATGAATCTTCACGTCAACAATGCTGTGGTGAATCTGCCCTTTCCTCATGTGTTCAAGGGGATTAGAGATGACCCCAAACTTGCCATGGCTTATCTTAGTCATTGTTCAACTTTCTGATTATGCACGTTATATCCATGCAGGAGAAACTGTGCTAGGAATGTTTTTTTTTATTTTTATATTTTTAGTTTTATTTATTTATTTATTTGGTAACGGGGATTGAACTCACAACCTTGTGCCTAACAGGCAGGCGCTTACACCTCTGAGCTAAATCCCCAGCTGCACTAGGAATTTTGAATTTGTAACTTTTCCTGGCCTAGTGATACATGGAGCAATTCCTTCTCCTGATGCTGCAGTTCCCAGTCACCAGGCATACAATCAAGAGAGGAGACAACCGACATTTCTAGTGTGTTGCGTTGTCAAGTTAGGGTATTGCTTATAGCAGGTGTATTTACCACGTTTTCTGTTTACATATCGTTGACTTGTACTTGGGCTATCAGGAAGCACCAGTATTTGGATGCTGTGATAGGCAGATCCCAGGGACAGACAGGTGGACACCGATCTGATCATCTCTCCTTTCATCTACCACTTATGCATGGTGTGACCTTATGAAGGTTACATTAATTCGTGGACCTCACTTTCTTGGTTCATGATTCCATAAGAGCAACTGTAAGATGACTGTGAGCATTAGCCAAGATAAGGTGTTAACTGAAGTTTCTGGCAAACAGAAGGTGCTCCATGAAGCGTAATTAATATTACCGCTTTACTGGTGGGGAAACTGAGTCCCAGAGAAGTGTTAGAGACTGAGTTGGTCCTAAAAACCATGTTCAGGTTGGTGATTTCTCTGAATAGCATTAATCATTCACTAGAAAAGTGTTTATCAGGAGACTGCACTTGTAGTCTTAGCCCTGGGATAAGATAGAGCTAAATGCAATCCCAAATCTTATTAATTACTAACTATGTGACTTGGACTTGTTATTTAACCACCGTGGGTATCCACTTCTTTACCTGAACAATAGAGATATTGACTTCATTGTGCTGAGCTGGAGAGAGTAGAATGAATGTAAACACTTAAACACCAGTTATAAGCATTTGTGGTCATTGTTTGTATTTGCTAGGATTAAGTTCAGCTGTCTCCAATTAAATAACAGTGACTTAAAACCTCTTAGGTTCACTTTTTTTTTCTGTGAAAGGCAGTTGGAGCCAGGTTGTTTAAGAATAAGAAAGCAGTTCCACAAGTTCACCAAGGACCGAGGTTCTTCCTGTATTACTGCACTGACATCCTCAGTACGTGGCATCTACTCCCAAGGCCACACCATGATTTAATGTGACTGCAAGAGATGTATGTATGTGTGTGGGGGTGCTGGGGAGAAGACAATAGGGACCTACATCCCTTTTTTTCAGTTTTATTCATGCATAGTTGACACAAATCAGCTCCATTTAAAGAGCCAGCTTAAAGAGCCATTTAAAGAGTCCATGCTTGGCGTATGTCACCAGCCAGAATGTGATCACACAGTCATACCTGGTTGCAAAGGAGGCTGGGAAATATACTCTTTCAGCTGTCCACAGTAAGATCCAGGCTCTGCTGCTAAATATAAAGGAGATGATTTGGGAGGTCAAGAAGCAGTCTCTGCAGAATTGTTGCTATTTTTTTGCGGGGGGGTTGTTATTACTACCTGCCAGGAACCTACCCTCTAGGAGCTTTCAGTTTTAATGCAGTTATGAATTTTGTGAAAGTGGCACATAGTAAGTGAGGTAGGGTAATCAGTGAGGGGGGAGAGTGGTGGATCTGAAGGCATTAGAGAAGGCATTACTGGAGAAGTGCTGTTTGAGATGAGGCACGGTGTGAACAAGTTACCAGGATACTGGAGAGTGGAGGGAATTCCTGGCAGAAGGTACAGTACACATGAAGTCTAGTTGCTTTATTATCTGCACTTGTGGCTGCTCAAAGTTGGGCTGGGTGGAAATGGTACTCCTGAGGGAGGGGCCAAGCTGTCCTGCACAAGGTCTCTGGGGCAGATGGTGAGTGATACTGAGCCCTGCTCCCGTGAAGGTTTCCTGATTCTCCATCTTGATTTCACAGACAGCAACCTATTTGTTAAATTTAAACCAGCTGGTTATCTAAAGAAATACATTTATTGAGAATTAACTGCCACAGGCAGAATGGGTATTTACTACCTACTTGCCAAACATCAGTGAATTTGTGTTCAATAATCATTTTTTTCAATTAACTCACAAAAATGTATCCCATTAATTCAAAATTAAATGCATATGTGCAAAACTCTAATTCACAACATCATCAAATCTCTTCCCAGCCTGTTTCTGATGGTTCCCTGTTGGTGGCAGATCTCAGTTGATGTCCTTAGAGATACATTTTTTCTTCTTTTTTGTATCTGTAAGCAGATGCCACACAGGCTAGAGGACAACAGCACATTTCCCCATTAACTTCTCCCCTATTTATTTCCACTTTGCTTCTGAACCCTTCATGTACATCTGGAACATTTGGATAATCAAAGTTGATGGTTTAACCTCTCAGTGATAGAATGCCCAGGTAAACTCACCAAATTAATCATCTTTCCCTGTGGTGCAAAGAAAGAAGTCCTGCCTGGGAATTAAAAGATCAGAGTTTTAATTTTGAATTATATTATGCAAACTTGAGAAAGTTATTTTCTTCCTCCCAGGATTTATATCAGAATAAAACTAAGTCGGTTTCTTCCCTGCAGCATTTCTTAGTGATGTTACCATGGTAACATACACAGGGACTCTGCAGCTGGGAAATGGGTATATTTTTAAAATGTTTTGACCACAGAACTCTTTCTAACTTCTTTTATGGAGTATCTGTGTAGATTGGTGATACTTGGAAAATATTTTGGGAAGGATTGAGAAGGGTTAATTTTCAGGGTTATCTGGCTATAACATTTTAGGATTTTCTTTGCCTTAATCTAGAAAAGTGGGCTAAGCTTCCAAAAGATGACTTGGCAATATGAGCCCCTGTCGATCAGAACCTCCCCCATCCCCCGCACTCCCAATTCTATCCCCTCCTTTTGGATTAGAAGAAATGTGTGGATACTCTCTGGCATTCTCAGCAGCCCTGCCCTTTGGAAACCTACTTGCCTAGGGTAGGAATGGCATCTCTGGATCCCTGGCTACTCCCCGCTGTGTCCAGCTACATGTAGGATTTCACCTCTTCAGCCTTGCTTTCTCCAGCACAGCAATTATGTGCTCAGCATCTACCTCAGAAATACATAAGTGGTAGCAAATTCTCTGAGGGTTCAAGGTCACCCAGAAGTATGGAGAAGCCTTATTCAAGGCCTGGCTGGGCACCTTAAGGAGGCCACAGTTTTGCTTGTGCACTGATGCATGTGGTTGTACAGCTGCTGCAACTGCCGTGAGAGCTGCTACCAATTCAGCCCACTGTCCCAGGCACACTGTGCTGCTGCTGTTGTGCACTGACCACTGCATCCTCCCCGCAAACCTCAGCAGTGATGAGGGACCCCACCACCGCCAGGGTGGGGAATTCCCCAGCTCACCAAGACCACCCAACACAACCCACAGCCACACAAATCTCCTAGAATCCCCGGGAGCTGCCTGCCTAGAGGAAGTGCTCACTGAAGCTGGCTGGACGATGCCTGGCAGTTCTCCTTCCTTCTCCAGGATCATTTGGGTCATTAAACTAGCACATCTCAGGAGCTGTTTCCCTTTCCAGAAATTACTGAGAATTCAAAAGACTTTGAAATTGGTTTATGGTATCTATCAGTATTTATTACAGCAGACATTAAAACAGAGAATGAAAGTATTTATTAATTCATTTATAAAGAACAGCACTAAATCCCTGGTGAATTAACATGAATGGAACACTTCCGTTTTTTTTAATTTTTAATTTTAATTTTAATTTATTTTACAGAGAATAAAACAAAATAGAATGGAACAAAGCAAATCAAAACAGGACAATGCAAACAACACAGGACTTCAAAACAAGACAACAGGAAATCAGCAGTGGCTACCATAATGTCTCTTGTTTTCTTCAAAATATTGTCCATACCTTCACACACAAGAAATCTTTTTTTTTTAAATTTTAAACAGAAGAAAAGTAAGAAATTAAAGTAAAACAATTTCATAACAATCCAATAGGAGAGTAACAATAATCAGCACATTGCATATTGTTATATTCACAGCAGTTGTTTAGGGAATAAGATATAGACATGAAACATTGTCCAGAAAATTATTAACACAAAACTTTTGCCTCAATGAATCAAGAGAAACTAGCTATATGACCATCTTTTTTTTTGTTGTGATTGCTCTATTATTTTTAGATAAACATTTCACATTAAAAACGAAATCTGAGCCGGGCATGGTGGCGCACGTCTTTAATCCCAGCACTAGGGAGGCTGAGGTAGGTGGAGTGTTGTGAGTTTGAGACTGGCTTGGGCTACAGTATGAGCAAGGCTGGACTGAACTACACAGTGCGACCCTGCCTTGAAAAAAATAGGGCCGGGAGTTTGGCTCAGTGGCTTAAGTGCCTGCTTGGCAGGTGTGAGGTTGTGAGTTTGATCCCCAGTACTGACAAAAAAATAAAATAAAATAAAATAAAATAAAATAAAATAAAAATGAAATCTGAAGATGACCCTGTGAAAACTACTTTTCACTCAAAATTCTTTTTCTTTAACTATCTTAACTAATGTTTTACATACATAGATTTTCTTTCAGTTTGTCACACAGGTGCAACAATGCAATAGTTACATATGTGTGACTTATTTAGTTCACTGAGAAGTATATTTTCAGTGCTCATCCATTTAAGAGTGAAAATGTCTTGTTTATCATTCTTTATACCTGAGTAGTATTCCATTATATAGAAATACCACATCTTTTTGTCCATTCCTCAGTCAAGGTTGTTTCCAAGATCTAGTTATTATGAACTAGGCAGCTATAAACATAGGTGCACATATATCACTGTAGTAGGATGTTTTTAATTCTTTTGGGAAGATACCCAGAAGGGGAATAGCTGGGTCAAATGGGACCTCCAATCCTAGCTTTTTGAGAAATATCCACACTGATTTCCACAGTGGTTGCCCCAACCTGCATTCCCACCAACAGTGGAGAAGGGTTCCTTTTTCCCCACAGCTCCTCCAGCATTTGTTATTGGTTGACTTCTTAATACTAGCTGTCCTTTCTGGGGTGAGATGGAATCTCAGTGTTACTTCCATTTGCATCTCTCGAATGACCAATGCTGTTGAGCATTTTTTCATGTATTTATTTGCTGTTTGTACTTCTTCATCTGAGAAGTGCGTGTTCATCTCAGATGCCCATTTTTGAATTGGGTCTTTAAATCTTGGAGGACTGATTTTTTTGAGTTCTTATACGTTCTTGATAGTAATCCTTTATCTGAGGGACAACTGGCAAACATTTTCTCCCAGGTTGTGGGTAGTCTATTCACACTGTTGGTGGTTTCTCTTGCTATGCAAAAAGATTTTCAGTAGGATAAGATCCCATTTGTTGATTCTTTGCAATAGTTTGTGTGCAGTCTGGCTTTTATTCATAAAGTCTTTGCCTACACCAACGTCTTCAAGAGTTTTACTTAATCTATCTTCCAGCAGATTTAATGTTTCTACTTTAATGTTGAGATCTTTAATCCATTTAGATTTTAACTTAGTGCATGGTGAAAGACATGGGTCCAGTCTTAATCTTTGGCATGACACACAATAAATTTGAACAAAACAAAATAGTTTAAAACCAATCAAAATAAAAGAATGAAAGCATTACAGGCCTTCAAAACCAGACAATAGGAAATCAACAATGGCTATCATAATGTTTCTTGTTCTCTTCAAAATAACTGTCTATATCCTCACACATACTGAAATCAAATAATAGAAAACAGACTAAAACCAATCAAAACAAAGAATGAAAGCATTATAGGACTTCAAAACAAGATGATAGGAAATCAGCAATGGCTACCATAATGTCTCATTTTCTTCAAAATAGCTGTTCATGTCATCACACATAATAAAATTGATTCTTGTAAACTCTTTAGGAGAAATTCTAGGCATGTATAATCCTATACATGTACATCTATCCTTTCTGTATTAGAGCAAAAACCAAAACAAGACAAAACAAAATGCAAGAAAAACAAGAAACAAAAGAGACAAATAACAATAATGGAAAACCCAAACAATAACAATATAGGCTTTCAATACAAGGTGGTAGAAACATAAGAAAGGTTGTTATTTTGCATAGTTATCTTCAAAAGTTGCTCAGATTACCAAGTATAGACATATAAAATCGATCTAATCCTATGAATGTTAACTGCTTTGTGGAACACTTTCTTTCCAAAGCATGCAGCACATGTAGCAGTAAAAGTGACTTTGCTTTACATTTTAAAAATCTCTGTAATGTTTGACTTAAAAGGCAGGTAATCTGTCACAATTGGTCATATAAAGAAAGTTCAGCTTTGCACATCTGTGTATTTAGGAAATAGAAGACCATTCAGGCCCCTCTGGAAAGGTCTTGGGGATACCTAAGAGTCTTTGGGTCTTACTTTGAGCATCCTTAACTCAGAGTACCACTTGGTCTTAGTTACTTTTCTCTCACTGCTGAGACAGAATACCTGACACCCAAGGCTGAAGGAGGATAGGTCTACTTAGCTCACATTTTGTAGAGGTTTCAGTCCATAATAAGATGGCTCTAAAGCATGGTGATGTGACAGAAGGGCAACCATTCTTGGTGGTGGGAGGTATCAAAAACAACAGGAGGGGAGGGGCCAGTAAGCCCCTTTCTTTCCCTTATATTGTATGCAGGCTATCCACCCTAAGGTGGGTGTAGTACTTACACCCTTAATCCCAGCATTAGACCATGAATCAATCACAAACTCTAGATTCAGCTGCCTCTGAAAAACACAACCACCATGACCACATGAGGCTTTGGAGGGACATCCAGACACAAGCCATAACACACTTCTCAAACCAAGTGTACCTGTTTTTCCTGGGCCATTGCTCTATCCTCCTAGATTTTCTCCTGAATTCTATTTTTCTTCCTTAATATGCATCCTCCATAGAGAAGTCAGAGTGAGCAATTTAGAGGTAACTCCATTGTATCACTGCCCTGCTCCAATCTTTCTGATTACTCCCATCATGCTTAGACTAAGAGTCCAGCTTGCAGGCTAGTGTGCTCAGGTCCTTACTTGAATCTCCTATTATATCTCATAGATGTTTTCCCTTGCTTTCTATGCTTAAGTCATTTTGGCCTTCTGTCCCTTTGTGAACACAATGTTCAGTCCTAATTTAAGGCCCTTGTCCTATCTGCTTCATCTCCTTGCTTTGCCCTTTCCTCAGATACCGCCATGATGGAATTGTTTTTGTCACTTGGATGTGAGTTTAAATATCACCTGCATGAAACTGAACATGTCATTCTATTTGCTTTTCTTCATGGCCTTTATCACTATCTGCAATTGTCTTCACTGTTTTGTTTACTTCTTTATGATCTTTCTCACTATGAGAGGAGGCAATTTCTTTTAGTGCAAGGACTTTTTCATATCCAGTGCTTCAAACAACATCTGTTACACACTGGATATGCAGTAAATATTTTTGAATACAGGAATTTTCAGATGCAGGAATGAAAGAATAGCTTTTAGAAGACTATTTAAACTAGAAATCACACCTGGTTTTTAGATTCCAGCTTTCTCATTAACTGTGACTTTGAGCAAGGTTTTAGAGTTTTATTTTTCATAAGTAAAACACTGATAATATCTATTCTATGGGATTATTGTGATATTAGATGAGAAAATGAATATAAAGTACTTGTCAGATAAGAAACATTCTATAATTGGCTCTTCTTTCCCTTTTTTTTCCTATCTTAGCTTTCTGGTAACACTTAGAGTTTCAGAAATGATCTCATGGTTTGTTTTTTCCAGAGGTCTCACATTCTTAGAGGTCTTCACTGATGGTGGTGGAGTGGAAAATTGGTCTGATGCTTAGCTCCATGGTTTCTTGTCTGCTGCCTGTTTCTGGACCTCCTGCTGGAAGCCCCTGGCTCTGGGTTTTCAGGCTCTGCTCCTAGGAAATCAGGATTCACTAGAATATTTGTGAAAATGCTGGTTCCTGGCTTCACTGCAGACCTAGTGAACTTAATTATTCGGGGACAAGACCCAGAAAACAAGTTTTCTATGAGCTCATGAAGCAGTTTATATGTGCGGGAAAACTGGAATGGGACACAAGCAGAAGGCAAGCAAAGATTTCCTTTTATTCTTCTCTACATGTTGCAGTTTTTTTCTAGAGCTTCTCAAATATTTATTCTATGGCCCAATTCAGCCTAACCCCAGTAGGGCCCCCAAGAAGGACTGCTTTCAGATGGACTTTGTCCCCAGGAATATGTCCCTCAAGGGCTCAGTACACAGGGGACTCCTTGGGAACCACTCACACCCCTCTCCTGGCCCTCTCCCTAGACAGAGGAGGCACGGTATTGTGCTCAAACAGTCTTTAGCAATGAACCCCGGTTGGGACTGCAAAGCAGTACATGAAAAATCTGTTTGAAGGACAGCCCAGCAACTCTTGCCAGTTTCTTAGGATGCACTAGAAAAACAGAATAGTCCTTTCCCACTATCCCATAAATCATTCCACTGAAAGATGTCAAAAAATGAAACCTGAAAAGTCATTTTTACTAGTAGTTCAGCTAGAAGACTTATATCCTGGCCCTACTCAGTCCTTTTCCCTTGGGAATCAAAAACAAAGCCCCAGGAACTGGAGAATAAGGTTGCTTGGAGCAAGCAGTCACTCACCATTGAACACACTGCCCTGGCTTCTAAATGCCACTACCCCTGCATTTCCCAAGGGGCAAATGGTTTGATCTCAAAAGCCAACACTCTGCTGGAACATCCCTTGTATTGACTATGGTTGATGGTGTTTCCAGTCCTCTGTTGGAAGACTTGTTGGAGAGACAGACAGGATTGGTGTCAAATATAAACCTTCACTTATCATTGAGATCTTGGACAAATCACTTAACAACTCTGAGGTTCAGCTGTTAAAAAATGATAATAAGATATATCTCACTGTGTCATAACAGCATATTTGAAGTTCTCACAAATACCTGATATCTGGCATTAGCAATTGCTTGGTTAATACTATTTTCAAACTCTTAACTGAGACTAGAGGCCTTCACATTGCTTAGAGTGGTGGGAAATAGAAAAATTATTTTATTCCTCTCCCTGCTGGGTTCTGTCTTAGCCCCATCCTAGAATCACTGTGTGAGCTTGTGAAAGCCTCTCTCTGAGCCTTAACATCTTCTCCAGGAAAGCAAGGGAGCTGCAGTGTATAAGTCTTCCCCATTCTAATGTAGGCTTCTAAGATGTCAATACCAGGTAGAAGCTGACCCAATGCCATGCTTGGTTCTTCTCTTGAGTGGCTTTGGTGAGGCTGTTGGCTCTGTGACCTTTTCCCAAGGAAGTCATCAGATTTCTCTGTGAAATGGGAACACCCGTATCTTCACACTTACTGTTTTGCCCTGGGGCTTGTGGTGGAGCTTTAGATGTACAGCAACTTTACAAAAAGCTCTAAACACTAACAGGAACCTTATGCCTGTGGTCTGGTTCTTTTTTGCTTTTTGTGCCTGGGCACACCTGTCTGGAGCAGGCGCTTAGACAGGTGTCAGGGACCAGTAGCGAGCCGTGTCTCAGGGCTGAGTACAGACCCCGTCACCTGGCTGTTTCTTTGGGAATGACCCTGCTTTATTCATATCTAGAGGTCACTCCCAAGAACTTAGGATAAGCAGGAGGAGCAAGGAGAAGAGGGAGAAGAAGCAAACTGCCTGGAAGGGTTACAAAAGAAGCAGGAAGGAAAGCGAAATGAAGAAAGAGGGGAGGGGAGAGAAAATAATTCTCATCATTCTCCCTTAATTTTTCGTTGGCATCAGCAAGACCTTCATGAGCAGGTCAGACACCCCTCTCTGACCCCTTAGCTTGAGGTAAAAAATAATTTCAAGCCAAACCATGGTGCCTAAATCTATCGCAAATGTCAGCAGTCAGGCCTGAAGCCAGAGCTGTGATCTCCCTCATGTCAATAAATCCTTGAAGTTTCCTCTCCCTTGGAAGTCTGGGTTTTTTTCTGATGCTGTGCTTTCTACCCCGGGCTGCCCTTTCATAAGTAATTTCTTTTAATCCAAGGATCACAGCTGTGAGCCATTATGAAAAGATTTCTTCTGGACTGAGACCACGAAGAAGCTGCTGCACCAGCAGAAGAAAGCAGGAAAAAAATACAATTAAATCCAAGGGCCCAGCAATGGCCAGCGTGCAGGGGTGGCCTGGCTGGAGGAGACACCATCAGCCGCACATGCAGAGATGCGCAGGTGGTCCAAGGAGACCGGGATGCGAGGACTGCAGGGAAGAGGGGCTGCGGTGATACGGGTCACACAGTGGCAGGAGAACGAAGGTGAGTTGTGCATTCAGGTGTCTGCCTTAGGCTTTACTCGCAAATGGGCCCTCAGCAGAAGGGAGGATGTGTGACTCTCCAGCCTGGAGGAGGGTCATTCAGACCCGGAAGAAGGCCATGTGCTGTCCCAGGACCACTGTGCACATGCTCGGCTCAGGGTCAGACCAGGCGGGCAGGTCCTGCATCGGGGGCTTTGACATTACTCGTTGTTTCCCTCTCTAGAGAGGCACTGCTGTCTGCATGGTATGGACCTTTGGCACTGACTTTATTTGGACACGATGTGGCCTGCCTGGGGAGGGACAGAGGGGTGGGCATAGAAATTCAGTTTGGAGGGCACACCCTGCTCTCTCACGTCCAAGTGAAGGGCTGGAGCTGACCTTGGTACCCGTTCCACACGGCGCGAGCCTTCTGCACCCAGATGCAGGGGACGACTCTGAAGTTCATCTGAGTTATTTACATGCGAGGCTTCTGTTTTTTTATTTTCCAAGATTCCATCAATTTGGAATGGTTTAATGCTCTTTGAATATGTTTTGGGGCATTTTTCACCAGCACGGAAGGAAATTTGCTTCGGTTCTACAATTGAACTTACCCTGGGGGATGCTATTTGGGCATTTTTTAGGCAGTCCCGTACTTCCTCTGTAATAATATGTTCGTGAAAAGTTGTCTGAAATTTGAATTTTGGCAAATAGGATCATATTTTAATGTAATGGAAGTGTTTGTTGCTTAAAAGCATTCTGTGGTGGATCATTTCATATGGTACAGAGAGTCCTTTTGTGACGCAAATAGTCAGTCTCAATTAATCTTTTTCTTTTTCCATGTGGTTTTTCATAAATCAGAAATTTAAATCAAACCACTCCTGTGTATGCCAGTGGCCAACATGAACTAGGTCCTAAGCGACTGAGCCAGAGGCGCGACAGATCACTGGCTTCAGGCTGACCTGACCCTAGGTTTGACTACATGAGAAAGACAGGAATTTTGGGTCCTTCTGCTTCTAGGTCTGGAGTCTTTTCTTATGAATGTTGTGAATTGGTGGTGTGGCCCTGAAAGAAGTTGCCCCTCACTGTTTTTGTTTTCTGAGTAAAAGAAAGGGTTAGAACACAACAAATGAAAAATATTTTAAACACTACTTAAAAAACCCTGAATTTTACTGGTTTTTGCACTGACACAGTTTAGAATGGAGGCAGGAGAGATGCTTCTGTCAAATCCGAGGGGAAGCTTTTCTTTATGGTCTCTCCTTTCTGCCACAGAGCAAGCAGGTATTCATGGACTGCAGGTGTCAGGGCTGAGGGATGTTCCTCTCACTTGGGAGCTCAGGAGAGGGCGCTAGCTTTCTGCTGGCATTTGCTTTTGTGTAGTGTATGTGTGTGTGCATGCATGCAAGTGTGTGTGCATGTGTGGGTGTGTGCACATGTGTGTGAACACATACAAGGGAGTATTCTTGCCCATTACAATAGCTTAATTATACTAGAGCTTCCTTTGCAGAATGCTGGAATTCTGGGCCAAAGATCTCTGTTTTAAAATCACCTTCTTAATTTGTAGAAGGAGCAGCAGGGAGACCTTAAATTTGCCCAAATCTAAAAGAACCTGTGGTGATGAAACAGAGGTGACAGGAGAGGGAGATGTGGTAGCAAACTGCAAATGCTTCTTTCTCCCTGGAGGTCCAGCCTTATAAAGAGATTCTGGGTGTAAAGCGTGTTTAGCACCGGGTCTTTATTTAAAGCATTGAGGATTTACTGAGTGCTTCTAGTAAATAAGAAGAAAAAACTCAACTGTACTAGGGAAACAAAGAGAAAGGAAGACTTTCTGGGCAGAGCTAGTGGGAAAGAGCTATTGAGATGGCAGGAGAAGGTGGGGCTACCTGGGGGAGAGGCTCCTTTGTGGGAGTAAAAGGGGACTCCCCAGAAGTGGAGAAGGTGGATAGAAGCAAAGAGGAAGTGGGGAGAGACTGGGAGGACCATGGGTTGAAAAACCAAATCATGTTGCACACAGATATGGAGATGAAGGACTCAGGACTGAGCTGGAGGAGGAGGCCTCCCTCATTTTCTGACTCTCTTTTGAGTCCCACAAAAGAAGCATCAACTAGTCTAAAAGGACAGAGTTGTCTCTTTGATCTCATTATCAAGGCAGAGGAGGAGAGTCATTGTTGTGACAGACATAGGAATGTGCCAGTCTCTCCAGAGAGGTACACCGGGCGAGGCCAAGTCCCGAGGAATGACAGCTGCTCTCCTAGCTGTGCCCGAGTATGGCTGTTTGTAGACACATGTGTATCTTGCATGGCAGATTCACTTTGCCTGTAGCAGCAGGGCCTGAAGAGGTCAAGGATGGAGGGAAATGACCCATGACCTCGCCTCAGTCCCAACTCCTATTGCCACATGCTGACCATAGAGTTTTTGTTTTGTCTGAAGAGAGTTGGAGGAATGCTTATTCTTTGGAGAAAAAAGAAAAGGAAGAAGTGGCATCCTGCCTGCCTCCAGCCCCCTGCATAGACATAGACAGAGGCCCTGGGGAAGAGAAGAGTTGGAACAATCAAAAAAGTAAAGTAGTAATTGAGATTTTGAAGACTGCCTGAGGGACAGTGGGGACAAATTGAAGCACATAGTTAGGGGGAGGAGGACCCTGTCCAATTCCTTCCTAAACTTGGACTCCTGGCCTTGGCCATGATGAGGCAGGTAGATGATTTCCCACGAGCAGTCCCTCTTGAGGAAGGAAAAGGTGCTCTTTGATGACCACCTGGCATGTCAGTGTGTGAATAAAGGTATAACTGCATTTGCAGCACCCAAAGGTTCTTGAGCTTTGAGGTTCCTGTAAGTAGAAGTAGAAGAGTAGGAACTCCAAGTTACTGGTTTTTCTGTGACTTTGTTTCTCTCTGCAAGTTGATGAGAACTTGATATTTGAACTACATGTTCACCAATAAATCATTGGAAATTCATGACTAGGACTCTGGCCTTCCTATTTAGTGTTTCTACTGGAGAATTGTGCCTCAAGCAGGTTAAGACAGAAATTAGTCATTGCTACTGGAAAAGAATGGGGTTGTAGAAACCCACCTTCTTTGAGCCAGTTGGACTCTTGTGCCCAGGTTGGAGTATGAGCCAGTATCCTTGAGCTACTTTAAATTCAGAGGACCTGACTTAAGCAATGTGGATTTCAGCAAGGACTGGGAATTATTGTACACTTATTATTTGGGTGTTGGTTACTTTCTCTCAGATGGGTACAAAGAGACAATAAACCACTTTGATTAATCTCCACCTAACAGCCACAAGGTGAGATCTGTGCTGGGCTGTGCTTGGGGTGGAGGTGGGAGAGTTTTTCAAAAATTTGCAAATCCCAGTATATTTCATCTATAGAGCATGCATTTGAGCAAGGGGTAGTTGTATCCACACACCCTCCCACCCTCAGCCCCAAAGGTTATAGTACATGTGCACTGAGGATCCTGCTTACATTTCTTTTGTTTGTTTGTTTGTTTGTTGAGTACTGGTAATCGAACTCAGGACCTTGTACTTGCCAGGTAGGCACTGTGCTGCTGAGTTATACCCCGGCCCCCTGCTTACATTTCCATCTGACACACAACTTGGTGACTTTGAATAGTATCTTCTGCTTTGTTTTGTGCCAACAGTGCCCACTAATAGTGAGAGTAGGAAAAGATCATGGTTACTTTTAACATTCATTTTATTTTCATTTTGTAACAGTATCAGGCTATACTACATGTACTAGCAATTGTTATTGAGGCACGAAGTTATAATTAAACTCACACATGATTATTTTTCACCAAGCAGCCTAATTTATGAAATCGCTAATTGTGCTTCCAGGTGCAGTCATGATCTGGGAATGCATCGTCAGCATGCAGGGTGGCCTGCTCCAGCACACGGTGTGATACCAGATTATGTATTTAGTACACACCAAGGTATTATCCTTTAGTGGCATGTACTCATTCATTCAAAAGTATTTATTGATTGACTCTGTGCCAGCTACTAATTAGAGTACTAATAGCTGCTGTAGTAAATGAGTTTCATAGATTTAAAAATTGAAAGTTTTTATTTATTTATTTATTTATTTACTTATTTTGCTCCATGTGAAAGTCTAAAAGGTTATTCAGCAGGTGGCCTTCCATATGGTGATACAGGAATCCTTGCCCCTTTTATCTTATGGTCCCACCACCCAGCAGGTTTTAGACTCCTCCATTCCCACCTGAGACTGTGGGGAAGACACTTCTCACTCACCTCCTAACCACTTCGGCCTTAAAGTAATGCACTTCTCTTCTGTTGGCAAGAGTTGTCCTGTAATATGCCTGGAGGAAGCAGGCTGGAAAATGTGGACCCTGGTCAGGCACTAAGAATATCAAATCTGTTTTACAGGAATCCTAGGGGACAGCTGGTCATCTCTGCCACATCCCTTCGCTGTATCAGGCACTAGGCAAACAATGTTTTGTTCGAAAACAGACAGACAGATAGACGAATATATGAAAATAGCAGAGTTCATGGGGCATAAATTCCTGAATTTAAAAATTTAAAATTCTCTATGACATGAGGTAGAAAATAAACATGAGAAATCAGTATGTTACGAGTAAGAGAGCTAAAGAGATAATCTAAAACAGAAGACGAGTGCAGAAAGCATGGAGATGAGGTTGGAAAGTGTAGTCACAGAGTGCTTTTATTTATTTTTTTTAAAGTGACATTTTTAAATTAAGAACTTGAATGCATGAGACATTCAACCATGTGAACGGCTACACAGAAAAATATTCCAGACAGATGGAAGAGCAAGTAAAAAGGCCTTGAGACTGGAGAGGATTGTAGGAGACAACGGAAGAGAGGTAATTATCAGGCCAGACTGCAGGGGTCATTTATGTCATAGCAATTTTTTTTGTAAATAACTTTCCTGAGGTTTTCACAAAATAAAATACATTTATTCAGTGTATTTTGACAGATATACATGCCTCCACCCATGTAGCATCATCATAATGGAGACAAAGCACTTTCGTCGTACTCCCGAAGTGTTCCTTTTGCGGTGAGTGCCTGCTTGGTCTCTGGTCCTGGCAACCATCAAGGCTCTTTCTGTCATGACAGATTCATCTGCGTTTTCTAGGTTTTCACATAAACGGAATCCGGCTGTTCATGTTCTTCCGTGGCTGACCATGTTTTCGCTAGTACTCTATGAGCAGCGTATCTCTTTTTACTGCCACACTATAAATTCTATTATATGGATATACCACAATTTGTTTAATCTTTCCTTTATTGAAAGACATTAGAGTTGTTGGTAATTAGGAACTACTATCAATAAATGTGCTATAAATATAGTGTGCAGCTTTATTTTTAGTGACCACATGCTTTTATTTCACTTGTACCTAGGAGTAGAGTTGCTGAGACCATAGAATGAGTGTAGGTTGAAAGAAACCACTCTAGTTTTTACACTGGTCATGCCACTGCACACCTGTACCAGCGACGTCGGAGAGTTCTAGTGGTTCTGGGTCTTCACCAGTCCTTGTTCTTTGCAGCCTTTTACATTTAAGCCATGTCAGTGGCTTAACTATTATTAGTTTTTATTAATCTAGTAACTTGTTGAGCATGTTTTTATTTACTTTCGGATATTTAGATATCTTCTTTTGTGGTATATGCACAATATTTTCTGGTTATAAAATCTTTACCAGACATATGAATTGCATGAATATTTTCCCCTAGTCTATAGTTTGCCTCTGTTTCTTCCTCACATTGTCTTTCAAAAATTGTATCTGTCTGTCTGTCTGTCTATCTAAATTTTACCTTTATGTTCAGGTTCCATTTCAAGTTAATGCTGACATTTGGTGTGATGTGATTTGAGGGTTAAAATACTTCTTTTAACAATTGTTCAGAACAAGTCTTCAAAATGTCTATCCTGTCTTAACTGAATTACTGTGTACCTTTGCTGCTGACCAATGTATCATACGTGTTGTATCTGTATTTCTGGACCCTCTACTTTGTTCTGTTCATCTGTAAGTTAATTTTTCATCAATACCACATTGTCTTGTTTTATTGTAACTCTTGAAATTAAATAGTTTAAGCCTTCCCACTTTGTTTCCTTTTTGGAAATTGTTTTGTTAATCTATGTTTCTAGGAGCATGTTAATTTCTGCCCAAAGCCTTCAGGTTTTAACTACACTTGTATTGGATCAGTTTGGGAGAGAATTAACATTTTAACAATATTGAGTCTGTCTGACTATGAATATTGCACAGTGTTGCATTTATTTGTCTTCCTTAATCTTTCTCAGCAATGTGCTGTAGTTTTTGGTGTGTGTTTCATACACCGTTCATCAAATTTCCTTCCATATGCAACATTTTTAAAGTTACTATAAATAGTGTTTTTAAAATTTTAATTTTCTAATTGTTCATTGCTGATATATAGAAAAAGTTGATTTCTAAATATTGATCATGAGTCTTAATTCACTTTCTCAATTCACTTATTAGTTCAAGCAGCTTTTTAAAAAATGGGACCTCATGAGTTATAGCAAGTAGTTTGGCTTTGTGCTAGTCAAATGAGAAGTGATTCAAGTGTTACAGTTGACAGCATCTGTTGAGGGGTCATATGTGGAGTGTGAGAGACCCACATATTAGTTTAATTTAGAACATATTAAAGGTAAATATTTAAGGCTAGTTGATAAATGATTCCAGAGGTCAGCGAGAGGTTGGTGATAAATATGTTTTTGGAGTTACTAGCTGTGAATGATGGTTAAATCATGGAACTTATGCAGATCTTCAACATTAAAAGGAGCAGTCAGAGAGGTCTTTGGGAAATGAGGTGTGTGAGTGTGTGTGTGTGTGTGTGTGTGTGTGTGTGTGTGTGTGTGTCTTCCCAATAGACTGGTCCATTGTATTGAATGCTGTTTATGAATCAGGTGAGATGAGGACTGAGATGAACTTGCTGGTGTCCTAGACAGGCAGTTCTGATGGAGCACTGGGAGAGAGTGATTAGAGTATGTTGAGAGAGAAATTGGAGACACGAATGCAGAGAACTCTTTCAGAAATTTTTGAGCCAAGGAGAGAAGTGAAGCGAAGGAGGGAAGTAGAGTTGAGAGAGACTGTTTTCTTTGCGTGTGTGTTTCATTTTCAATGGGAGAGAAGCCCAGCATGTTTGCATGCTGCTTTGTATAACTCAGGTGAGAGAGGAGAGACGAGGAGAGTTGCAGAAGCCACAGCCTGGAATAGGTAAGAAGGGTCAAGATCTTTGTGACGAGAGACAGAATGGCCTTTGTGGGAGGCACCGACGTCTCCCCTGCAGTGACAGGAGAGCAGGCATGTGGCTGAGGATGTGTACTTGTGTGCGGTGGCCTTTAACTAACTGGTTCACGTCCTCACTATGCTTTTTCTCAGTGAATTGAGCCAGGTTAGGCAATTGGGAGCACTTAAGATTGTGCCCAGCAAGTGGTAAGTGTTGCATAATTCTTTGCTAAATGAGTGTCTTTTCCTAGTTTCCCAGAATCTTATCATGCCATAATAATGACTGACTGCAGACTTTTACCTTTCATGGTGAGTTCAGAAGTATAAGGCTAGAACTATAAGCTAGCACCTCAGACTGTGCTATTGTGTAGTGTTAACTGGAAGGAGATGTGGTTGTTTTTAACTTCTACATATGTATCCCTGTAGTGTCTACTCTGACTCTTCATGGAGTGACGGGAATCTTTCCTTTTCTCTAAATGATGAATGGAGGCATCGGCCTGTTATTTTTGGTTAAACTGGTAGACGGACTTCTTGCTATTATAAATACATAATAAAACAAACACAAAATTTTAACTTTACCATGTAAAGTTGTTGTGCTAAGTTCTTTGTATCTGTTAGTTTCAATAGCTTTGTGTGTGAGACCTTATATACATTTTAGATATGTGGGAACTAAACTCAATGAGCATGAAATTGCTTACTAAAATTAGATACAAGTTTCCATACTCAGTTGTAGACTTTTTGTTTTAGCTGCTCCCACTACCCCTGCTGTAAGTCATCAATGGGCACTAGAGAAGAACACTGGGCCCTTAGCAGGAGACATCATTCTTGTCCCAGCTCTATCAATAACTGCCTGATTAGACTTGGGAAGTTACTTGTTCCTTTGGGGACTTTTCATCTGTATTCTGTGAACTACAATGATCTCTACCACTGCTTCCATCTCTAACATTCTGAGATCTTAATATACCTATGACTATCATCTTGCATTACTCATTATTTTTTTAAATACCCAGTCAGGGTCTTTTAGGTGACCCTGGTTACAGATTTAATCAAGGCATTGCTTGAGGTAGTTGTGGACTGTATGGAGCTATCACCCACTGCCTTTTTTGTCTGCAGGTTACCAGCAGGATTAAGTAGCAGAAGTTCCCCCAACCTCAGCTCTAGGAAGAGCCATGAGAAAAACTCCTGGGTCCAAACCACAGGCTCCTTGGTTTCCCAGAACACTTGTCCAATGGCCTGATCAGCTAGTTTTACAGCCTGGTATTTATTATCTTTGCAGAACCTTGGCCTGGAGCCTGGAGCCGGGCATGTGGGGTGAGTGATTAGACATGGGGCTCTCATGCATCTAACTTTAAAAAATCTCAATTACTTCAGAAAGAGGGTTCAGGGTAACAGATGGGATCCTGGGGACGATAGTGTAAATAACAAATAAGGGCACTTTTCATGATGGATCGCTGGTCCCAGGGAACTCAAGGAGACGGCTTCTGGGCATGCTGTCTAGCTGGAGTGTCCAGAGACAGAAAATCCAGGAGGTGGCAGCACTTGCAAACATTACAGGCTTGCAGACATGACTGCCAGGGCCATCTCTATAATTTAGGGAGGGGTGTGTATGTGTGTGGGGGGGGGCGGTGGGGGGAGGGGAGTGTTCTGGAATCTCAGAGAAGCAGGCCAGGGAAGTGTTTCCCAAAGCCTGTTGGTAGAGTTGGGGAGTGATTGTACATTCAGATTACTGAAGATACATGAGATAGAGGCGATGCTGAAGAGAATAGTGAATTTAATTTGACAAAGTCCCCTTGCATGGGACACATCACTGATAACATAATTCAGTAACAGAAGGCATCACCTAATTGAAGGGGGAACTGAGAGGTCTTTAACTGAAATATCTTATTTGCAGATTAAGAAACTAAGAGAAGAATAAATTTTCTAGAATCACCCAGCTGGTTGACCAAAGGCCCTGGATTAGACTAACTAGCCTCCTGGTTCCCAGACCCATATTTCCTTTCTGCTACATTAAGCTTAGCTTCCTGTAGTGACAAGCTATGTTTGTAAGCAAAAATATGGCCCCTTCCCTTTGTGAGATTTCATCACTTTACAAGCAAAACAGGGCGGGACCCTTGTATTTAGCAAAGTTTTTGCACTGTAGGTAACACAAGTAAGAGGAAAAAAAGAGGCAGTTATGGTCTATATTTAGACACACCTCAAAGCCTCATATACTTATAGATGGGGTCTTGGGGAGGTGAATGGATCATGGAGGTGTACTCTTTATCAGTGGATTAGTATGCTGATGAGTTCATAGGTGTGATGTTGGGAAATAAAGCCTGGTTGGAGTAGGTGGGTCACTGGGGGTGTGACTGAAAGGTTGTATCTCTCTGTCTTCCCTTGATCTCTCTCTCTGCTTCCTGCAGCCATACCACGAGCTGTTTCTCCTCTGCGGTGCCCCTCTGCCATGCCACCCTGCCTTGGAGCCAGTTGACTATGAACTGAAACCTCTACAAACTGTGAGTCAAAATAAACCTTTCCTTCTTCTTGTCTTAGGTGTTGGGTATTTGTGTCTCAGCAGTAAGAAAGTAACTAAGACAGAAATCAAGAAGAGGAAGATAGCAGACACATACTTATGAGAAAGGAAAGGGCCCTGGGACACAGGTAGGGCAGGCAGACAGTGAAGCAATGTGTCAAGGAGGGGTCCAGAGTCACGGTCCCCAGAAAGAGACACTGCTTCTGTAGTGGAATAGCTGAGACTGGAATTTCGGTTGTGCCACTTTTGGAGACCTCATCTAAAGCACGTCACCTAACTTCTCAGAGCCACTTTTGTAGAACAGAGCTAGAATATGGAAACAACCAGGTGGGGAATTAACTGTGGAAACCCTTTGCATAACTTGCAATGAATGATGCAGATTTTGTTCTCAAGTGATGTAAAGTTGTTATTGCTAAACCTGGGGAAGGAAAAGTACATTAAGTTGTCTCATCTTGGACCTCAGAGGGAGAGGGCTTGGTGGAAAGAGGAGATCAAGAATCAGGAATAAAGACTAAGCTATGTATGAATCATAGTGTGGAGGAGCAGAGAGAAGATAAGTTTGTTGAGGGTAGAGTTTCAGATGGATGGAGAGACTGAAGTTGTCAGTGAGCAGCCAGAAGATGTGTATGCAAGGTGTTTAGATTTTGTTGTGAAGTGCAGTCACTTAGACACTCTTGCAAGAAGTGATGTGACAAACACAGCATTCTGAAAGATTCACTTGATGGTTACTTAGAGAATAAATACATCTATTCATTCAAAACCATTGGATGCTTGATGCTGTGCTAGATTCTGGGGATGCACTAGTCAATAAAGCCACATAAAGCCCTTGGTTCATGGTGCTTGAAGTTTAGTATGGACTGAGGTAATGGGAGCTACTGGAGACTAGGGAAGCTCTCAAGAATTGTACAGAATCTAAATATGAGGCTCTGCTACCCATGAAGATTAACTACCAGGATGGTAGGCATCTTGTCATGAAGAATTTTGCAAGAAGATGTAAATCCTAACCAAGGGTGTTAAAGACACCATTCATGACATTAAAGTAAACCCAACCGCAGTGTAATCATGAGTCTTACAATCTCCCCTAAAAAGGCTGTGATATAATATAGGGCAAATCAGACCTCAAATGGCTACTGTGAGTTGGTTTCAATTCCAATTGACCTACCTCTAGATGCCACAGATACGGGACTTGGACTTTACCCCTAGCAGTTACATCTTTTGGGATCATGGACTTTCTTTCACTAGTTCTCTCAAGTTAGTTCAGTTTGCAGTGATGGGCACTTTTTGAGTGTCTCTTTGTGCTACACTGGTACTGTCTCTCTCAGTTTCTGGTTCGTGTATATAGCAGAATTTGCTATTTGCTATTTGCAATGTCCTTCACTCCCAAATCATAGGATTGTTATATTTAACTGAGTACATTTCTAGGGGAAATAGTTTGGAAGCCCAAAGACTACAGTTCTCCACTTTTCTGGAAGGTGGGGAGTGGTTATGGACTAAGGTCTTGGCAAAGAGATGGAGACCAAGATGCTATGAGGCTTCTGGAAAATCTCCTTCATCCTCTGTCTATTCTGCTGCTTGTAATAGGGTGCCGGGCCACACTCCTCAACCAGCACTAGGGGTTGTGAATGGAAACCTGCAAACAGCCTGTGACCATGATGACCACAGACATCGACAGGAAACCACACAACTTATCCCTTGGCTTCTTTTTCTAGAGAAAGATTTACATTTCTATCCCATTTATAGTGCTGTTATGAGGACTCTCGTCACTGCCGAATGTATCCTTAACTGACTTAGTGAGATACAAAGGTGTTTTATCCTATTCTGAGCTCAAAATTTATACTCTGACTCAGGCTGACCATCTTTGATGCAGTTCTGAGTGCTTCCTTAGGTCCATAACTGTACATTACCTCCCCTGGGCATAGAACTTCTCAGGTGCCTGAGGTTATCTCTACTCTTTTTAAAAAGCTTTTTGTTGGGTTTAGAAATGAAGAAACTTAGGCACAAAGCATATGTGACAATGATTAGCACAGCATTTGTTGCATAATAACTGCTGAATAAATGTTTCCAGAGTGTCTTTGAAGAGTTCTTCCCACTTCCAGCCCCTGCTGGTGTGCTGACACAGCTTGGCCCTTCCCATCATCAGCGTGCCTCTCCTTCCTTCTGAGTCAATGCCATCTCAGGGAGTTCCACAGTTCTTCACAGCTTCATCTCCATAGCTTTCCTGTTGGAAAATTTCTCCATATATATATGTATATATATATATATGTGTGTATACATACTGTCCCAGGTTCCTGCCTGCTGGCCCAGTGCTCCTGGGAACACAGTTCATGTTTTCTCAATGTAAACACTGACTGTATTTAACAACAGTCTGTAAGTCCCCATGAATGCTCAGTTTTCTTTTATGTTTTATAAGCACATGTTTACAGTCCATAATGATAGCATTCCTTGTGGATCTGGAACATGTACATAACACATCGCAATTCCTTTTTCATCTCTTTTTCCTCCTTTCTTTACCCTCCCTCCATTTCTTGGTTCTCCTCCCACTTACAAAACATCTCTCTCCATATTTCCTATTATCTATCTTTTATTTTGCTCTTTTTTTATTTTTTGAGTTTCTCATAAGAGAGAAACCATGAGATATTTAAGTTTAAGTGCTCTGTCTTCTTCCAGAGTGATTCTTCAGCCACGTGTGATTGTATGGGTGGAGATGCTGCTGCCAAAATTCTTCTGTCCCCTTTTCCAGTGTAGCAGTCCTGCCTTATCCATGGTTTTGTTTCCCACAGTGCCAGTTACCTGTGCTCAACCTGATCCAAAAATACTAAATGGAAAACTCTAGAAATAAACAACAAACAAATTTTAAGTAATTCTTATTGCCGTACATTGTTATCATTATTCTTTTTTATTAGTAGTTGTTGATAATCTCTTATTATGACTAATTTATCAATTAAACTTTGTCATAAGCATGTATAAATAGGAAAAATAGTATCTACAGTTTTAGGCATCCACTGAAGGTCTTGTGATATACCCCTTATAGATAAGGGGGTACTGCATAGTATGACACTGTAGTCCATGCCAGTTCAGAGGGATTTGCCACTTCTTTTTTTTTTTTTTTTTTTTTTTTTTTTTTTTTTTGTGGCAACCGGGATGGAATGCACAACCTCATGCCTGCCAGGCAGGTGCTTAATCTGCTGAGCCAAACCCCCAGCCCTAGTTTTTTTGAGACAAGGTCGTACAATGTAGTTCAGGCTGGCCTTGTGCTCACATTGTAGCCCAAGCCGGCCTCGAACTCACAACGCTCCTCCTACCTCAGCCTCCTGAGTGCTGGGATTAAAGGCATGCATCACCAGGCCTGGCGATTTGCTGCTTCTTAGCCTCCAAGGCACATATGCATTTTCCTAGAAACTTGGTGGAAATAGTGGCTTAATGCAATAGCATGAGTTGGAAGGAATTCTCTGGTTCCAATGCTCAACTGAGCCTGAAGTTTTCCTGTAATTCTACAGATCAGTTACTCTGATCATGGCTTTCCTGAAGCCTAGTTAAAGGTGAGGTCTAAGCTGTCATGAATCCCAGTGCAGCAGAAGCCCAAACCAGTGTCTGCCTCAGACTGACATGGGTATCAATTTGCTTACTACTAAAGACTAAAGGTGTTCCTTCCATTTCATTCTTAGTTATGGGTCTACATTTTCATGTGCACCTCTGTATTTAAAATCATAAATTTCTTATGAGGTATGGATTATTTCCACTTTTGTGATGCATAAACAAAGTTACAAGCAGGCAGAGAGTAGCTGGGGGTTCAATAAAGCGTGAACCCATAGTCATCTCCAAAGTCAATTCCCTTCTCTTCCAAGCACAAAAGCTTCTTCCCTGGCTTGGTTGGAACAGTGCTCAGTAGGCCTGTGTGCAGCTATATCCTGCTCCAGGGGCCACATGACTGCAGGGCCAGCATCCTGAACGTCTGCATCATGAGGGGAGCCCAGATCCTGGAGCCTGGGTGGTGGTGCAGGCATCTTGCTCTGTCCCTCTCACCGCTCCACCCAGTCCATACCAGCAGCTATGTGGTGCTGAGGCTGTCAAGAGCTGCCTTCCCCTCCTCTGGTTTCCTTGTTATTATTTTTTTTTTAAAGCCCACTGGGTAGGACTAATATGCAGTAAAACTGATTTGTGCACTTTCCAGCCCTGGCAGAGAACAACAGCCACATCCATTAGTTGGGAGGTATTTAGTGGATGATTTATAAGATATTGAAGATAAAACTTGAAAGATACATGGACAGAGCCGAGGTGCAACATTCTTGAGAAACAGAGAACATTAAGTGCTTGATTGGCTGCGATGATTTAGAGGGAAGCTCCGGGCAGCTGTCCAGCCATCCCAACATTGTTCTAGCAGCTTCTTTCCCACCAGCTGCAGCCTGGGATGCATGGTCTGGGGTAAAGATGGGCTGAGCAGCAGACTGCAAAGGTAATGTGTGTTTCATCTGTGGCCGAGGCCTGAGGATTTTCTTTTCCATAAGTCTTTTGGGGGTGCAGCTTGGATTCTCTAGTACAGTGCATGCAGAGGATAAGACACTTTCTGGTGAAGGCCTTTTTGGCAGGTAAACTGATCTTGTTCTTGCTCTTGTCTATAGAAGTTCAGTTTATAGTTCAGTGCAGCCCCAAAATACTTAACTGGGTACTACTACTTTCTAGGCAGGGTTAGTTCTGGGGAAGGAGAGATGAGTCATAGCTTTTCCTTTCTTGATGTTTTCTAAACAAAGCAAAGACATCTGCTTTAAAAGAAAAATATCAAATCAAAACTATTTAGAAAATTTGGCTCTCACTACTGACTCATAATCTAATAAAGACATTGAGAAATCACTGATCTGAAAAGTTATGCTCTTCCCAAATTTACTTGTTATATGCGCAGCCAGTTTTAGGCTTACTGCTGGCAAATGTATAAAATATGTAAGTGGTCTCTTGTGTCTTGCTGCTCAGATCTTTTCTTTCCTGCTCCATCATCATCATCTGTGTTAGTCAGCTTTTTGTCACTGTGATGAAAATTGAAAATCCTTAAAAGTATCAACTTAAAAGAGGAAAAATTTATTTTGGCTGATGGTGTCAGGGGTTTCAGTCCATGGTTGGTTGACTCCATTGCTGTGGCCTGAAGTGAGGCAGAATATCATGGCAGAAAAGCAGAGAAGAAAGTTACTTACTTTATGGCAACCAGGAAACAGAAAGATGCATAAGATATAGTTCCCAAGGCCAAGTCCCCATGATCTACTCCCTTCAACTAATGAGCCCTCACCTCATAATAGTCCATTCAGCTGAGAATTTATTGGTGGTTTAATCCATCGATGAGTTTGGTGTCCTCATGATCCAATTACTCCCCCAAAGCCCATCAGCTAGCCTTTGGGAGACATTTTGCATCCCAACATCACACCCTCTTAGCTCAAACAAAATTTACCATCCCTGCTTCGTCCATAGTGCCATCTCAAAGCTCTTGCAGTGCATCATCTCCAGGACTCTGTGATTTGCATTTGGATTCTCAAGACAAAACAAGTGTGAGACCCAAAAATGACTTCCTCAGTGTGGGAATTTCAGTCAGAAACAGGAACAGATGCTTGGAGAGATGAAATGATAAGATGCTCCCTGGCTTCATGAAATCCTATCTTGTGGATGGACATCTGCTAATTTTCTGATAATAGGCAGAACCTTCTTATTCTCAACAGTTGCCTCTATAGATCTTTGGGTGGGCTAAGGAACCATTAGCCTTTCTTTCAGCAGATGCCCTCTTGCCCGTCTGCTGTGCAATCCCCTGCACACCCTGACCCTTGATCATGGGAGTCCAATTAGAGAGGCAAGTGACTAACCTGTGTCAAGAAAACCTGGCTATTGTAAATGGAAATCTGAATTCACTCAGAAAATGGAGTGAAAGGAAAGCAGTTCATTATAGAAACAACAAAGACATTTGACCATTTGCAAGTGTTCAGGAGAGACTGGGTTAGCAGTTTTGCAGCAGACCATGCGCTGGGTGCCATATTGGCTCATCTAAATTACACCTCAGCATTCTGAGTCCCAGAGAGGTTAAGTGACTGGGTAAGGTCACCTGACAAGTCAGTGGCAGGGTCCAGATTTATACCCAAGTTGTTTGTCCTGAAGGCCTAGACTTGTCTGAATCTCTGCAGTGGAGCCCCTCTTAGGGAGAAGGGTGTAACCAGCCCACTCTCAGGACCTTGTCATGCTTCTCAGATGTGCTATGTGTGCTCGTCACTTATCACTGTGGTGGCTCCTTGTCTGTCCCATACATCTCTGGCCAATGAAAGAAAGATGTGAGTTAATTAATTACATTGCTGTTTTTTATGATGGAAGAGAGAAAGATCCTCTACTTTTTGAATAATGGCTACGTTGTGGCATTGCTGCCCTTCCCTGGCTCCAAGGTCAGAGTACATTACAGACATCATCAATATCCTTGGCAAATAGCTCCCGATCACAGCCAAAGGCACCGTGATGGGCCTGGGGGAGAGAAGAACATCAGGAGCTCACGAGAGGTTAATCTAATTCAATTTAACTGGGGTATGCTCAGGTCTGTGTGAGCCAGATATCGTGAAAGATGACAAAAGATCAAGATAGAAGCAAGGGTGAAGGGTCTTATTGTCTAGTTAGAGAAGTAGGATACGCTAATGAAATCTATATTAAATACAAGATAGCATATGCTGAGCCTATGCAGATAAATAGAGATGGCAACATGTAGTCAAACATTGGGCTTGTCTTCGGAAGCTCTGGGTTCAAGACGCTACTGCTACCAGCTGTGCATTCAAGTAGGTCAATTAATGTCTCGGAGCCTCACTTTCTACAACTATAGAAAAGATAATTCTAACCTC
Organism: Dasyprocta punctata; assembly: GCA_004363535.1. Taxonomy (NCBI): domain Eukaryota; kingdom Metazoa; phylum Chordata; class Mammalia; order Rodentia; family Dasyproctidae; genus Dasyprocta; species Dasyprocta punctata. Next base: position 133,794 of record RJWM01001191.1, read on the forward strand.
CCTGGGTTATTTTAAGAAGGAAATGAAAAAAGTACAATGAATGCAAAACAATTCAGTCTGATAACTTGATTCTAGACATAGATAAAATTTTGTTTTACAGTTATATAGCAAAAGAAGGGGCTATAGAGCCTGAAAAGAGATGAGACATGTTGGTTATTATTATTTTAATGACTTAAAACAGAAACTACTAACTTATCGATAGCACAAAATACTGTGCATTGCAGTCCGGGTTGAACTCAGATGGACAGTACTGACTCTGGTCTTAGCTGAGCTCTGCTGGTCATTTGGTGGATAGATGTGGCAGAAAAACCTGCAATAGTCTTGCTAGGGTTAGGGTTAGGGTTAGGGTTAGGGTTAGGGTTAGGGTTAGGGTTAGGGGTTAGGCTTAAGTTAGGGTTAGGGTTAGGGTTAGGGTTAGTGTTAGGGTTAGTTGTGTACTTTGTGTTTAATAGGCTGTTGACTAGAATGATGCAAGTGAATCAGTCATTTTTGTTTCATGGGCTAGCAGGCTAGACCAAGATTCTTCATACACCTAGTTAAGTTTCAGTCTACCAGATCAAAACTATGGAACCTTTCAGATAATTTGGCACCACTAGCTCCAAAGGAGGGATAATACTTGATGTGTGAGCTTTTGTTTTTCAGGGTAGGAGAGGTGCATGTTAATCAGGGATATTGAACAGCCAGGGCAGTCTTCCTTCAGGACAGAGAGTGCCTGCAAACACTGGCAAGACATGAGCTGGTGGAGAACAGAGAATGGCCCAGGGAGCTTGGGAAGACTGTTGTGGTTGAAACATTCTTGCTGACCTTTGACAAGGAAGGAAACAGATCCAGAGTAAAAGAAGATTTTTGTCTTGACACACTCTGATCTCCATACCAGGCCATGAGCCGTGCTTGCTTCTGGCTGACTTCATCCACCAAAAGTGAGGGACTGAGGAGAAAGGTATGGGACAGTGAAGGTAAGGTTTGTTTTGAAGTAATTTCAGATCCATTGAAAAGTTGCAAAAACACTGCATTGAATTCCATTATCTCTTTCACCAAGCGTCTCATAATATTAGTATCTTACATACAACTATGGTACAATTGGTGAAACTAAGAAATTAATGTTGGTAAAATATCAATGAATTACTATTAAACCATTATATTCTTACAATATTATTAGACTACCCCCTATGTTCACCAGTTTTTCTTTTTTCCATTTCAAGGTCCTGTTCAGGATATCATGTTATACTTAGTCATCTTGTCTCCTTATTCTCTCCAGATCTATGACAATTTATCATTCTTTCTTTGTTTTTAGCAGTACCAAGGACATGGAAGAATATTATTATTTTATAAATTGTTCTTTGACTTGCTTGATGCTTTGTGTGACCAAACTGGGGTTGTGGACTTTGGGAAAAGAGGTGAGATGTCTTTCTCAGCACTTTGGAGTCCATAGTTTACTTGGCTTCCATTGGTAACACTGACCTGCATCATTGGATAAAGTGGGTTCTGCCAGATTTTGTCACTATAAAGTTACCATTTATTCTTTCCCATATTCTGTCATTTGAAAGAAAATCACTAATTCCAGTCTTAGGTCAGGGCAAAAGGAATTAATCTGGCACTTGTAGATCCTTTTTCTACTTTTTATTTTGATGTAATTATGTATGTTCATGAAGTTGTAAGAAATAGAATTGTCCATTGGTATCTGAGGGAGGTTGGTTCCCTTATATAAAAATGGGCATCATGTTTGTAAATAACATACATACCCCCTGTTGTATACTTTAAATTATGTTTATATTACTTGGAATACCTAATTTAATACCTATAGAATATTTATGTAGATTTAGTATACTTGGCATGCATGAAATTTATGTTTTATCTTTTAGAATTTTCTAGAAATTGTTTCTATCATTTTTGATCCATGTTTAGTTTAAATCACAGGAATAGAGCCCATAGATAAGGAGAACTGTCTAATATGGAGAGATCCTGTGTGCCCTTTACCCATCTTCTCCCAGTGGTAACATGTTGCATCTTTGTAGTATAATTTCATAACAAGGAAATTGACATGGATATAATCCATCTATCTTACTTAAATTTCACCATTTCCTACACATGGCTGTGTGTGGGTTTAGTATGTAGATGGAGTTGTATGACCAGATCCACAGTCAAGGCACAGAACAATTCCCTGGCATCAAGGATCTTTGCAGGTGGCCTTTTTATTGCCACAGGAAACTCCCTCTGCTTCTCAGTGCCTGCCAGTCACTAATGTATTTTCTGTTTCTATAATGCTGTTATCTCAAGAAATGGAATCTCAGTGACTGTAAATTTTAGGGACTGGTTTTCTTCTCACTTGTCATGATTCCCTTGGGACCCACCAGATTGCTGATTGTTGACTATTTCAGGACTTCACTCCTATATATCGCTAAATCCCAGTCCCTCATGTGGATGTATTACAGCTTTTTTTTTTAACCCATTAAAAGATGCTTGGATTGTTTCTAGTTCTGATTATCACGAATAAGGTTGTTACAAACATTCACGTATGGGGTTTTTGTATGAACATATTTTCATCTCTCCAGGATACATACCTAAAAAAGGTTGGTGCTGTTCCTTCCTTTCAGTGTCCAGTTTGACCTTGACTGATGTCTGTCTGTGACACTTTGACTGCTGTCACCAAGGATACTCAGCAGACAAGGGAGCCAGTGTTGTTGCCTTTCAGGCTTTGGGAGCAGCTCCTTTCCTCCTTGGTAATCTCCATACTGGCCATGCCATTTAATCTGAAATGGAGCCACATCCTAGTTCTGCAGAGGACCAAGCTCAAGGCTATAGCCGGGGTTTCCTTCTGCCCCATGATGGGGCCATCAACATGAGGGGTAATGCGCCATCTGCCAAGACTCAGAGAGGTGTGGGGACCAGAGGTCGGTTCATCAAGGGCAAGTTGTGTGACCTGAGGTAACTTACATGACCTAGATATTCATGACTTCTCAGTCCTGGGTGGTCCAGTGTACTTGGACATTACCCCTTCTTTTTCATTGGAGTAGAGATGGTTAGAGGTGCAACACTGCATGGCCAAAATAGTCCCTTCACAGTGGTTATGAGAGGTAGTCAACCATTCCATGGTGCAATTATATCAGGGTTACGGTTTCACAAGGAGCAGGTCAGAGTTCCATTAATTGGAACACTATAAGTCATCCGTTGGTATCCATAGAAGATTGATTCCAGGATTCCCGCAGATACCAGAATTCATGGATGCTCACATTATTTATATAAAATACTGTGGTAGTCATATAGAAACCATGCAGTCCTCCAGCATACTTTAAATCACCTCTAGATTACAGATAGTGCCTAATGTACGTGTTATGTAAATAATTGTTAGACTGCATTACTTAAGGAATAAGGACAGGAAAAATTTCTGTACATGGTTAATACCATTCCATTCTTTTTCCAAATATGGTTGTTGGTTGTTTGTGGTTGTTGAATGCACAGATGCAGAACTTGCAGATGTGATGGAGCAGCTGAGCTTTCTCATGTGAGACTGCGCCAGGTTATCAAGGTAAAATGATGTTTGCCCTAATGGAGTGCTTCTATCTCTTGGTTAATTGATGATAAAAATGAAAAAAAAAAAAAAAAAACAGGCACAGCTCTTGCTGAAGGGGAGTCTGAACAGGGCTGGAACTCAATGTCTCCTACATCCTGTGGACCAGAGCTCCTTTTTGAGAGCTCAGCACATACAGAACTAGTCTCTGTGGCCAAGTCACTAGTTTGTTAGACCCAGGGAAGGGACTGGTCAAAACCTCCCCATTCTGCTCTGAGCTGAAGCAGAGGGGTTCAGAGAACAGAACAGCAGCTGGAGCAAGTGATGGAAGATAGAAGAAACAGTGAGAGAGGCAGGGGGCAATAACTGAGGCCAAGCACCCCTTAGGCCCTTTATGTGCAATTCTTGGAATCAGGCTGCTCTCCATATCTGACTGGGAAAGATTTGTGGTTGGGGAAAACTGGGATTTGGGAAGGATGTCCTGATGATCTTACGGGGTCTCCATGAGTCACTGTGCTCTGGGGACACTATTGCTCACCTCCCCCCAAGGTACACAGTGACTCCTCTTTTCACTCTGTCCCACACCTTTCTCAAGGTTTTTCAGGGGACATTCTGTGACACAGATCACATGATGGCCTGCCATCCTCAAGTAGCATTTAAAATGATGGGTCAGTAGATCAGTAGTTGATGAAATTTGGCAAGTGCTTGAAACTAGGCAAAACCATGACAAAAATCCATGGTTATGGTGATCTCTTTGCAAACAGTGCCAGGGTGGTAAGACAAAAGCCATCTAGGCAGTCTTGCTGTGGTGCAGGAAAGAGAGGAAAAGAGTCTCCACTGGGGAGGAGAGGGCATATGCTGTCCCAAGCCTGCCAGGCTACTTGATTTTCAGAGTTTTTGAGGAACATCAAAATCCAGGCCCCAACCTGGCTATGCTGACCTAAACTTTTGGAGGGGAGACAGGAATGCTTTAAGTCCTCAAATGATTTTGATGAGGAGCCATACGTGGGAGTTAGTCTGCCAGATGCTCTCTAAGGTGGAAGAGGACAAGGACACAAAGGGGAGGAAGAGGCTGCCGCTTCACACCAGGCCCGCCTTTCATGGGATTCTGAAACTCCCCGCATGCTCACCTTTCCATCACCTCTCTATCCAGCCTCAGCTATAAGAAACGTGTTGCACAGTTTGCAGTTCTTTGGAGAAAAGATGAAGTACAATTGGAATATTCCTTCTAAATTTCTTTCTTTTCAGAAATTATTCACTTGACAAAGAGATCAACTGGAAAAACAATTCGTGGCAAGTTTGTGTTCTCTGGGAGAGGCAAACTCTGGGCATTCTCCTTCTTTCACCCACACTCTAGAGCGAGCCTGTTCTCGCCCCATCTCTCCCAATCCTGTTGTCCCTTTATCCATTGTGGTCTGATTTCCTATCCCATTGCGGCTCTGAAATGGCTGCACCAACACTGCAGTGTGACCTGCCCTTTGTCAAGCTCAAGGACTTCTCCCAGGTTCTCCTGCTGCTTGGCTTGAGTCACGCTGTGGGTCACTCCCTCCTCTTGCCTCTGGGAAGCCATGTCCCCTTGGATGCTGTTACCTCTCTGGCTATCTCATAGGATCCCTGCATTACACCATCCTTTGGTCCTTCTCAGAGTGCTCTCCTTGGCCCCTTTTCTGTAGTTCCACAACTCTGCCCTTCTTCCTGGGGTCTGGTTCACCTCCTGGGCTTTCTCTAGCACCTGCAATATGATAACTCCTCAGCCTCAAACTCATATGTCTTTCCCCAAATTTCCACCTCAAACCTACATGTCCCAAACTATAGATATCCTTCCCACACATATTTCTCCATCTTCGTCAATTTGGCAAATTGCATGACACTCAGTTTTCCCAGACTGGACATCTGGGCATCATCTCTACTGTGGACATTTATCTGCCCCTTTTCCGTCTCATGTTTGCCTGCCTGGCACAAGCTCGCCTCCCCTCTTCTCTGGATGATAGCAAGACTTCCTCAGTGGTTTCCATTTTATCATCCTCTGCATTGTCTATAAAATGAGCTTAACAAAGCAATGATTTCATTATTCTTTTTCTGAGTTTACAACGTGCCAAATTCTATCTTCTATTATAACCTAGGGCGCAGATTCCTTTTTGCTGTCTGGCTCTATCTGGCCTCTGTAGCCCTACAGCCCTGTGCTTTTTGAGGTCCAGCCACACTGGGCTTTCAGCAAGTCCTGAGCACACTCTGTGTTTCCTGGATGAAGGCTGCTTTCACCTTTCATTCTCTGCCAGAACGTCCTTTCTGCGCACTAAAATTCCATTCAGTTTTGAAAGTCCACATGGTAGGCTCAGTAGTGTTCCCCCAAAACTAGTAATCTCAGATGCGATGGTATGAGGAGATGGGAACTTCGGGAGGTGATCAGGTTTAGATGAGATCACGAGGGTGGAGCTTGATCCTGTGGGATTGGCGCCCTGATGAGAGGGGACTAGAGAATGCTTGTCACTTCCTTCTCTGCCACATGAGGACACAGCAAGAAAGTGGGCATCTAAGTGCCGGAGAGAGACCTCCTCATCAGAACTTGACCTTGCTGATAACTTGATCTCAGACTTCAGCCTCCAGAACAGTGAGAGAACAAATTTTCTTCATCCAAGCACACAATGTATGGTATTTTATTACAGCATCCTGCACAGAATAAGATGGTCTGATTCTAACTTTCTTCTTTGCTCAGCATTCTCAAACCACTGAGAACTGACCAGCTCCCCACCGGATGTCCATATCATTCCCTTCGCTGTGTTAGTGGATCACTTACCATATTTCATTATAATTCGATAATTATCTTCTTTCCCTGCTGACAGGGGACATGTTTAATTTATCTATGTGTTTCTGATAGCACAATACTTGGCACATGCAACTTCAGTAAATGCTTGCAGAACAAATGACGCATTATGCTTTCACTTAGGGTTGAGATTGATAGTAATAATGGAAATCATATCAGCTCATCTTTACTGAGAGCTGACAAGGTCTAGGCATTTTAAATACATATTCAGTGCTCACATTATCCTTATGGAATAGAATCTAGAGGTATACTCCCCTCATCTAGTAGAGGGGGAAATCAAAATACAGAGTTTCAGTAACTTATGTCTTAGCTTAAAAGAACATGAATCAGGTTTGGAACTCCAATAATCAGATTCCATCCCACTGCTCTACCCTACAGCTAAAGGCAGACCCTGTCCTGTGCAGGTGCGATGCTAGGTCCTAAGGGTTAAGCGCAGGAGTGAGAACGGTGCTGGGATTCAGAGCCCAGCACCTTTCCTTTGCTGTTGGATGGATTGAGTTGGATCCCAGCGGCTGCACCCCGTCCCAGGCTGGGGCACATGAGAAGGGCTGTTGATGACAAATTACAGCAGCCTTGGAAGCTCTCCTCTCCACCATCAGTCAACTTCTGAGTTCAAAAAAGAAAAGGAAGAAGGGGAATTTCACTCTAGGTCTGAGAAATATTTTCTTTAAAGCATGTAGTCAAATGGCCCCACCACCAGACAGGCGGATCCCATCCAGATGATTTAGCTGCAATAGTGTGGAGTTCATGGAGTGAGGAATTCCCATTCCCATCTCTGAGAAGGCTGGAACTAAATAAAGTTGAGTCAGTGTTTGGCAATGTATTGCTGGGGAAGCTATTGAGCTCCTATTTAAAGGCATATAAGCTTATTTTAAATGAGTTTCCCAGGGTTTGGGTAAAACTTGCCAGAGTATCAAAATATGTTTCCTTGCACATTACAGCCTCCCTTGCTTACAAAGTTCAGGATACCTCTATGCTGCAGTCTCCTGCCCTCATTAGAAAATGCAAGGCTCAGAATAATAATCATAATTAATATTTTAGGCCAAACATTTTCCTGTACTGCATTATCTCATTAAAATCCTCACAGAAATCATATAGAGCCAGCAATATTATTATTTCCAATTTGCAAACAGAAGACTGAAGCTCAGAGAGGTTAGGCTATTTGCTTAAATAATCTAGTGGGTGGAGATAAATAAGGATGCAGCTGTAAAGTTATACTTCAGAGGTAGGCAGACCCGACTCAGGCTGCCCAAGCTCCAAAATCTAAGATTTAGGAGGTTTTCTACCAGGTCCCAAGTTGGGCTAGTTTCTGGGCAATTTGGGTGGGGAATTTCCCTACTTAGCCTGGGACTTTGGAGTAGAACACAGACACCTTGCAACTCTGTTTTCTCATCTGTGGTAATGATGACAAGTGCTACCCGTGCGTGCTGGTCATGCGGAAGGCTCAGCTGTGTGTCCGAGTCCTCTCCCTGTAAAGTGCACATGTGGACAGATTCAGTGAGGACCCCTGGGAAAAGGCTGCTGGGGGAGCCACAGCACTACAGCCTTTCCCGGGTTTACCACCGACCTGGTTCCAGGATCTCAGGGCCCAGCGTCACTGTGTCTCTAGCAGGCTCAGTACTGCTGGTGAGGCCAGGGTAGTGGAAATTTTGGTCCTGTAGTAATTCCCTTTACACTCCTGGCCCAGCCAGAATTCCTTCCCAACGTGGAGTCTTAATCACAGGGAGCAATTACAGAAGAACAAAACAACAAATCGAGATCGATACAGCCTCAACTGTCTACTGGAAGAAATAAAATTTATGAGTTGGCTGGATTATGCTTACCAGCCAAAAATAGCAGTAATTCCAAGCAACCCCACTGACCAGGATCAATCACGGCATTTTATTTCTTTGCTAAATCCTGCTTGCTCCCCCCACCCCCAACCTCCATCTTGTTAGAAGCCAATCTCCTAGGAAAATATTGCACTTGTTATCAAATTTTAGAAAAAGAATTTATGGCAAAGGCAGATTGATTTAAAGGCTCTTCTAAAGGGGAGCACAGGGCGGTGGAAAGGTAAATTTTGCAGCGTCTCTTAGATTGGTTCTTTTGCTTATCTCTTCATTTTATGACATAATCTGTTGTAGCATTACCCAGGGTCCTCTGGGCTGAAGCTTCTTGGCGGCATTAGATAAGGGGGAGATATTGTCTGGGTGTAAAGTTTAAAGCCCGTGGCAAGGGCTCATTTTTCTCATTTCAGGCAAGGGAGAAAGGATATAAAATGAAAAGCAAGCAATCAATAAAGAAGAAAGATAGAGATCTTCCCCAAAAAGGAAAAAAAGAAATCCTCACCTCACTGACTACTCTTCTAACTAAGACTTAAATGGGCAGATAATGAGCCTACACATCCTCTGGTCTGGGCAGGAGCTGCAGGCCAGCCCCCCCAGTGCCAGCCTAATCCACTGCCCTCTCCTGCATCCTGCACACGGCATGTCCCTCCCTCCAGATTTTGGGTATTTTGTATACAACTCAGCTTTTTTCATTCTCCTGCCAGTCAACCTTTAAAATGAGACCAGATCAGTTAATTACCTATTCCAAAACGGGGCTTGGGGATTATTGTGGTTTGCTGAAACCCCATAATCCTTGCTCTGATTTTATCTCACATTTGTGGATGCATCTACTCCCTCCTGCTCATAAGAGAATAAAAGGAAAGGTGAATGTACTCTTTGGTTAATTCTGGAGTTTATGATGGACTAGTCTGATTTAATGGCTCTACAGTCATTCTGTTGTTAGAAAATCAATATTTTCCTAGGAGAGTGTATGGACTGCCATAAATACACTCCCAGTTATATGAACCTTGGCGAGGGAACTTACGTACTGCTGAGGCCATAATGAGTAGCAAGGAAACAGGGCACCCCATAAAGAAGTTCAAGGACCATGAGTGGCTTTAGCACCTCTGGGACTCTGAGAAGAACTTTTGTGACCCTCAGGGAGTAACGGTACCCTGGGATTGGATTTTACTTTTGTAGTTCCTGTGTCATTCATTCTGGAGCAGCGAGAACAGTATCGAGCAGGGAGTGAATCCTCAGGGCTGGGTGCAATGCTTGCAAAGGGGTAAGGCAGGGGGAGCCTAGAAGAAAGAGGCACAGAATCATCAGATGAAGGCTAGACTGGGGTGGGAAAAGTTTTATATACAAGATGTTCAGTTAGAATGGAATAAGCCAGACACAGACAGAAAAGAACAACACATTAGTTACCAAGGTTAGGGCAACGGGGAGACGGAAATAGCTCAGAGGACACAGAGTGGCAAATATGTGGGGTGAACAAGTGGAAGGATCCGGTGCACCATGTGCAGACGACAGTTAACAGCAGTGTATTACAGTCGGGATGTTTGCTAAGTGGGTGGATCACAACCGCCCTCCCCAGGGCTCCAGGAGACGGATAACGACATGAGTGATGGACATGTTAATTTCTTCCTCTGTTTTAACCATCCTGCTATATTATGCAACATGTCACATACTTTAAATATATACAATAGGCTTTTTTTTCTTAAAAAAAGACAGAGTTTGAATCCTTCTCTACCACTTTCCTATGTGCCCTTGGACCAATCGTACGCCCTCATTTTTAGAGGAGTAAACTGAGGCTCAGAGGGATTCATAACAGTTAACAGAGGGAGGTGTTTTGAGTTTAAAGCAAAGCATGTTGGACATTCGTTATTTATTCCCAGCTGTCTAGTATCTAATTCTACTTCCTGTGTTCAGGGAATTTCACATCTTACTAAGCCTCGGTGCAGTGAGAGCCTTTCTTTTCTGTGATGGAATCTGCAAATGTCACGTATTTGTATTCCCCAACCTCAGTGGCAGATACCGGTGTGGTCAAACACACCTGCCCTAGGCTTGAATCAGGAGCTAATGAGGCAAAGCAGCAGGGATTGCAGATGAGTCCTGGTCGTGGGCATCACTGTGGTGGTCATGGCGATGGCTGTCCCCAGTTCGCAGTGCTAGTGGAGGTGGAGCCTGTGTTTCAGAGTGGAAAGTTCAGCCTTACCAGACCATCCTGCGGGTGGCATCTGCATGTCGTTTCTCGCTCAGGTGGCTCACAGTGTATTTCTTTGTCTTGTGACATGGTCATACTTCCTTTATCAGAAAGTGAGTGGGCCCTTGTTCTAAGGAAATGTTAAGGGGGTGGGGAATGTGTTTCAAAACACCAGGTGCTCCACAAGGTCTCGGGTGGAGCTGCTCAGTGCTCTGTGTGCAGGAGAAACAGTGCAATGTGCAAAGTACGGAGGAAGGACACCTGTCCAGAAGCCCTCCTGGACACAAGAAAGACAGCAGGATTGACTTACCACCAAGTGCCTATGTGGTGTCTGGAGGGAAGGTCACACATCTGGGGTGTAGCATCTGTATAGGTCACAGGCCAGATATTCAGCAGGGTGGCAGCTGCAGCCTTAGCAACAAGGAGCCCATGTCATAGGCCACAGGACTCTAACAGAGCTGTGAATTCAGCCATGTTTGTGACAGTAATGGGCCCACTGTGCAAGAGAAATGATGGCCCAGGACAGAGGCCTAATGCACTTCCCCTGGATGAGTCCTCCTGCCCACCTGCATGTGGGGTGCTTCTCCTGCGGTGACTGTCCTCCAAATTCCTGCCTGCTACCATGAGCACAGACTTTCATGAATCCACCCCGATCTTTCCCCAGGCCTTTATTCCTCTGATCATTCAAAGACAGCTTCCCCCAGTCCCCTAAGCAATCATTTAATTCCCTGGCCACTGCCTAGGAGCTTACATCCAGTACATTCTTAACTGAGGCTGCTTCACCCATCATTCAAAAGTTTACTGCATGGAGTTCTGCCCCCTGGAGGGATTTTCACCTCCAGTATCTTTCGGAACTATTCCTGGAGGGGGTGGCTGCTTTATGGCAGCCATCTCTTTTATGCTCAGAGAAAAATAGCAGGCTGACCTCTTCCTGAACCAAGCTTGAGTGTTATGTGTTCCAGTTAGCTGAGGAGGCAGGAGGTATGAGCTGAGTGAGAGGGGCAGTGCAGCAGAAGTGGAGGATCTGGGAGTCCTGGCCATCACCCACTGTGGGGTGGATTGTCGCGGTGAGCATTCTGCCTTGTAGCTCCACAGGTCTGGAAATGTCCAGCTCATCTCTGACACCTACAGTACTACGATCACTGATATTTCGTGGCCAACATTTCATGATGACTACTAAGCGACTTACTAAGGAGAGGCTCCTAAATGGTGAAGATAGTATGATGTTGCTCCAGAACCCTAAGGATCCATTCCTAAGCACTGAAATTTAGGCTCTTTAGAAATGCCACAGAGCATCCTTACTGCTACAGTTCTCCAGCATCTGATGGACCATATGGGCCAAGCTATAGGGCTGTTCGTACCATAACCTGTTGCAAAGTCTTCTTTTGCTCTCTTGTCATCACTCAAAATTGTCTGCCTTCTAAGTCACTTGATAAATGTTCACTATAGAATTCCTAATAGTGATACTCACCATTCTTAAAAGTCCAAAGAAGCCTAGGAAGTGCTGGATTTTTTTATAAGCAGTAAAAGACGTGAGGTACAAGCATTCATCCCACACCTTGGGGAGGTGGTTTACACGCTGCAGCTTACTGACAGCTGAGGCTCTCAGTGATGTAATTGGCTCTTGCTCTTTACAGGTTTACCTCCCAATCACTGGTGCTATGTGTCTGTCACAGTATCCCGAGTTCTTGCAACTTCCCCTTCATCAGGTCGAAGTCATGCGATACTCAAGTGCAACCACCCAGGCATCCTGATTCTAGGTGTCAGAAAACCCCTGCTTTTTGACTCTAATAGAGCTGTGAACTCAACCATGTTTGTGACATTATCAGGTTGGGGGCCAGCTTTTCAGCAGTCTTTCATATATCTGCAGAAGACAGGGCCTTCTTTAAGCCCTTTCATAGGGGGTTGGATTTTATGCAACCATGGTGTTTCTTATTTCACCCCATTTGTTACCAGTAATATTTATCCACCAACTCCTGTTAGTTGCGTTTGAGGGTTACTCCAGTGGAGCATTCATTTCTCGATGCTTCCAGCTGGAGTGAATTCTAGCAGCCAGATACTTTGGTTGATAATGTTTGGAATTTGACCCACGGAATATGAAAATAGCAGGGCACCTCCACACTGCTCAGCTCCATCCATGCAGGACCAGGCTGACAGAAGCTAGTAGATGTGGACACCACGATGCAAGCTGCAGTGCCCTGGAGGACAGCCCTGCAGGCCTCTCTACCCTGCTATGTCGAAATGAGCACTTAGGGCAGCTTTACACACAGTAGGTACTCAGCGAATGAATTCTGCTTCTCTGAGTTGTGAAGTCCTTAAGGGAAGCAGGGGACCGGGAGGAAGAGAACGCAGACAGCATTAGAGAGCTTCTTTTGTGCTATCTCAAGTGCTGGCAGGGGAACATCTGTGTGTCCTGGCCCTGGGCCGACGTCTCGTAGCCCATGCACTGTGCTCAGAGGATCTCCTAGGAGGGAATGAACCCATTCTGTCTCCTTGTCCCACTGCTCAAGGCAGGTAGTCTGTGCAGAGTGGCTCCCCGACCAGGCAAATCTGACTGAATTGTGTAGCCCAGCGGGCCTCATTATCTCCTCCAGTCACTTTCTTAGAAAGCTCCTGGGTTCCCTTCCTGGGAAACAAACCTAGGAAACAGGAAGACAGAAAGTGACTGGGGAAAGCAAGAGCAATTACAATGGCAAGCACCAGCCCCAAACATGCAATTACTTTTCAAACAGGCTATTTACAGCCCGATAGAGCAAGCAAGCCTGTGGGTAGTGGGAAGTGTGCGGTCAGGCTGGTCAGGGCTGCTCCAAGTTGTGTGAGGCAGAGAGAAGCCACTGGGGGAGAACGGAAAGGACAGCCCAGATCTCCTCCTCTGTCTGCTCTCTTGCCACACACCTCTCCTCCAGGTGCCCGGTTTCTGACGTCCTGGCAGTGCCCACCACGTCTGGCACCTCCCAAGCCTTTAGCTTCACAGTGCCTCTTCCCGTGCTGTTCTCCTGGTCCTCAACTCAGAGTTCACTGCCCTGGGCCAAACTTTCCTGACCACCCCTAACCGTCTTGGTCACTTACTTGCTGGGCCTTTGTAATCTTTATCCTCATGGCCACTCACTTCTCATGGATTATTATCTTGGTGTCTTTTTCCCACAGCTGAAGTTCATTGTCTCCTTACTTTTCATTTGCATATTCTTTCTTGATCTTCATCCAGTAAGCAGTACATAGGAGATGGTTCCAACTTAACACATGCCTCAGTTTCCTTCTTCGTAAAGTGGAACTCTAAGTAGTACTTAGGGTTGCTGTAATGGGTAGAGTGGTTAATGGCTAGTAAAATGCTCAGCACAGTGGTGCTGTGTGGTTGTTAACTGGTAAATGTGGATGGGTAAATGTGAGTGATGACCTGTTTAAGCAGTCTGGGGTTTAGAGAAAACTATAGTGGTTGGATTGCCCTTTTGTTTCTTCTATAGTTTGATTCATTTAAGCTAGTAAAATTTTATATGGCCTTTCAGTCAGTTTCTTGTTACTGAGACACAACACCCAGCACCTGCAACTTACAGAGGAGAGGTTTATTTAGCTCACAGTTTCAGAATATTCAGTCCAAGGTTGGCAGGAACAAATGTAAAAACAGCATGGTAGAAAGGCCTGCTGAGAAGAAAGCTGCTCATGTCATCACAACCAGGAAGCAGAGAGGGAAAGGAGAAGCTGGGAAAGGAGATACCCCCTTCCAGGTCATGAACCCAGTGACCCACCTCTCCAAGCCACACCCTGCCTCTTAACAGAAAGTCAACTATGGTGACCGCATTATCCAATCCATCTTCTAAACGCATGAAGATTTTGGAGTCATTGTAGGTCCAAATCATAACATATGACTACTAAGATTTACTGTATGAGAATTTCTTGCAAGGACTTTTTTTTCTTTGAAAGTATTTAATTTCATTCTTTGTGGTCAAGACTTAGAAGTTTTCTCTTGTGCTCATTAGAGGAGAATTTGAGAACTGCTAAATGTGCCCAGGGTTTTTGGTCAGCTTCATTTTCAAAAGGGATTGCTCACAAGGACTGTTTGCAGTCATTAGAGCGAGGCAAGATTTCAAAGGCATGTCTGTGTTACAAAAAGAAGCAACTGGGATATTGCTGCCAAGGTGGTTGGACCTGCTGGAGATGAGAACACTTGATGTTGTCAGCTGGGGATGGCCTGGACAGATACTGCACCTGCTTCTCTTGTAGCTTTGCTTCCATTAGTTGGATATGGGATCAGGCAGCAGTGTAGAGCAGCTAGGAGCCCTCCGTGGAAACTCTGGAGCTCTAGACCTGCCGCTGTGCTGGAATCTCAGCTTAGACTCCACACTGCACCTTCTCCATTTGCACTCCAGACCCCTCCCCCGCTCTCCTTGCTATCAGTCCAGAGACATACACTGACTGCTAGGGACTGCACCAATGTGTTCTTAACCCACTGGCTTCTACTTGAGTTCCACTGATGGGAGACCCTGATAGGACATCAGAGCATGAGGTCGGAATTTTCATTCTTTTGTTCTCTCTTGCTGGCTTGCAGATTGACATAGATTCACTTCTCTATGCAAGGCTACAGGTCTCTGAGGGCTGCCCACTCCTACAGCTTTCTCCAGTGACCAACCCCTCCTTTGCCCCAATAGCTGAGTGGGAACTGTGGTAGTTCCAGTAATACATGTCATAATCCCTTGCTGGATTCACCCTACCCAGCTCATAATTTCGCAAACTAATACGTGCATTAAATTTGCTCAAGCATTCAATTGCTTCTCTTTCCACAGGCTGTCTATGAGGCAGTGTAGTGTGGTGGATGACTCCAGTGTCTGCAGTCAGACTCTTTGGGTTTACACCCCAACTTGATTTTTAACTAGCTATGTGATCTTAGAGCATTTATTTCACCTTCAGGTGCCAAAGTGTCCTGTAATATTGGAGGAATCAAGCATCTTCCTAATTGGTTTATGAGGAGGATTAAATGAGATAAAACATGTAAAGCTCTTAAAACGGGGCATGGAAGTCCTTTAATTAATTATTCAGCTCTGTCTACAGAGAGAGAGAGTAAGAAGCAAAGAGGGTCATTCTAGGAAGAAACAGCAATGTAAATGGATTTAGAGGGTCAGATGGGAGTGAGATACATTAGGGGCTTGACCCAACTAAAGAAAAATTCCAGGGAAAAGACTAGTCAGACAAGAAGGAAGCCAGATATAGTGGTGTATGCCTGTAATCCAGCAGTCAGGAGGCTCGCTATGAGTTTGAGGCCAGCCTGGGGTACAAAGTGAGTTCAAGGCCAGTCTGAAATGCATAGCAAAATTCTGTTTCAGAAAGACAAAAAAAAAATACTGAAGGAAGGTGGGGAGTGAGATGAATATAAAAGTATTCGTTTTTAAAGATGTGCAGGTAGAAAGAACCGTTGGCTAATGAAACATTCTCCAAAAGAGCTAGAAGGCTGAAATTCTTTTAAGACTTTGGAATCAGCTGAATCCTATCCTAGTCTGGAGTTTTATCCTACATTTCTAACTCTGTTGTTCTTAAATTTGGTTCTTATAGTTGGAATGTTTCCTTCTATTATAATGCGTTTCATCTGGGGCATCTTTGACGGCCAACACACACCTTCTCGACTTAAGGTTTGCTGGTGCCAATTGCTACAGCAACAGTTTGTATTGTAGCCCCAAATATTGAGTACGGTAATCCAAGTACTGAAATTCTTTGTCTAGTCTTCCTCACAATCCAAGAAGCTATATTTATAAATCCACTGAGACGTTATTGGAATCCCGGTAAGTTAATTCCAATCTACCACCTCCAATGCAACCCACGGCGAGAGTAAAGATTCCGAGACATATTCCAAGTTAAGGGCAGCCAAGGGGTCCTAAGTCCAGTCCTCGTGAGGACATGCGGACAAAGGCCTTGATCCTAAGCCTCTCCCAGAATTTATTAAGTAGTGAAGCAAGGGGGTGGCTTGAGGATGAGTGACAGTGAGGATGGCGGGAACTACGTGAGTAACTTGAGCTGGCTATCAAGGTAGTGAGAAAGGTATCTCTGCAAAATGCAGATGAAGATATGCAAGGGGCTCAATTTGCACAACCCAATCAAGATAGCAAGTGGACTGTTTTAGGAGGCTGCTGCTTCAGTTTCTGATATGTAAACTTTATGCGCTGGGAGCTCACAGCCTCTTTCTCGAGGCTCATCCCCAGTCGACATTCCCGGAGCTCACTGACTCTGCCATCCCGCTGTGCTTTATACATTTTACAAAGGTCACTTTGGGAGGAAACAGGACACTGTCTGATGGCTTTAAAGACTACATACCAGTATCTGCTTCTGATATGTAAACTTTTACGCCCTGGGGACTCATAGCCTCTTTCTCGAGGCTCATACCCAGTTAACATTCCTGGAGCTCACTGGCTCTGCCATCCCGCTGTGCCTATATATTTTACAGAGATCACTATGGGAGGCAACAGAACACTGTCAGATGGCTTTAGAGATTACATATCAGTACCTCAGCTAGCCTTATTTGCAATGCTTAGAGCCAATTGAAGAGAGAAGGAAATACCATAGTCAGCTCTGTATACATCAACATAAGGAAATAAGTTTCGATATAATCAAAGTTGCAGCAATTGTTCTGCATTCAAGGGGACCCGCTCAAGTTGTCTCCCACAAGTTCGCTTGCACATGTAGCTTGATCAGGGTTGATCTGAATCAAGTCTTACTTTCTAGTCTTGGACTTCTTTATTTGTGTCTTGGAGGGCACCGTTGGAACCTGCCTGGCTGTGCTGGCTCAAATGCTTATCTGGAAGAGCAAAGCCATATAATACATGGAGAAATTCTATACCAAGGGATCAGGAGCCAGAGCATGAATATTCCCCATTCCATATCTTGTACATATCTTGGACAATTCTGAAGCACTGTGTACACAACTCTTTAGAGGTCCCCAAAGTGACTGTGTCCCAGTTATTCACAATTATTGAGACAATTCATTATCTCACCCTGGGCTTACTTTTTTCCTCATCTGCCTTGTCACTCTTCCCATTCCCTAGGATCAATACCCAAAATAAACTTCATGCTACCAGCCCTTGTCGTAAATTCTGTGTAACTTGGAGCCCGAGCTAAGACATTATTTTATTTGATTTTGTTATTAAGTGCATTTTAGTATCACATTTTATGCTGCTTTAATGAACGTAGTTTATGCCCTTTTAATAGTACACAAATAACTGGAAGTCAGTCCTTTGTAAATAAGGCCATCGTTTCAACGATGAGTCTCAACAGTTGTGTCCCTCAGTGAGTTGCACAGCCCCGCCAGGCAGGACGGTCCAGTGGAAAGAACAATCAAGTGAGAGCCGGGACCACCGATCCCTGATGCAGCCTTTCAATACCTCGTCATATGATTAAAAATACTTGTTTTAATAGTTTATTGAAATATAATTTATAGAACATGTCTCACCCAATTAAAGAGTATAAGTCAACATTTTTTAAATGTGTGTTTCTAGAGTTGTACAACTATCACCATAATCTAATTTATAGGACATCTTTGTTACCCCCAAAATACTCATTAGCAGTCATTTGTCACCTTCCTCACTGTCCCCCTAGCTTGGCTCTTTGACCTCTTCCCAACCTCAGGAGCCACCTTTCTATTTCTATAGATTTTCCAGTTGTGGACATTTCCTAAAATCTGCACCGCTCAATCTGTGGTCTTTTGTGAATGGTCTCTTTCCCTTAGCAGCAGGCTCTCAATGCTCATCTTCACTATAACATTAGTTGTGTAAGTCTGATTAACTACTAACTTCTTGGGTCCAGATTTCTCCTCTGCAAATTGGAAGGGCTTCCAAAGCCCTTTCAACCTTCCGAGTCTGAAGGGAAGCAGTGTAAGTGACAGAGAAAGCAAGGAAGGTGGATCCCGGTGTTGAAGATTTCAGTTTTGAGCTAAAAGAAGCAAAAGGAAGAGAAGACATATTGCTGAGCTCTTATTCGACAGTTGGTGCCCGTCTGCATGCAGAAACCAATTACCTATGAGGAGTAATTGAAATCATTAATAGCCACAAACAAACGTGTCTATTCTGCAAGTAATTTGCGGTAACATTTAGTAATTGATGGCAATTTTTAGTAATTAAACACTAAGTAATTCATTTACCAAGCGACACAGTCATTTTATGGGGTTTCTTGGTGTTCCCGCAGCAGATCTTAATTACTTAACCCAAGCACCAGGAATATTTCTGTCATTTCTAAAAAAATATAGACAGTGTGCTATTCTCAGTAAGCTCCAGTAGAGAGGAAGCCAGGGAGAGGAGTTAGTTTTCTGAGTAGTAGTAATTAAAAGAGTGAGGCTACCAATTGGGCCAATAACAAGGTTGCTGAGTGAAGCCCTTTCTTTAGACAGGTTTTTTGTCTACGCTGCACAGACAAAGTGAAATCTGGGTTATAACAACTTATTTCTGTCTCCTCCAAAATATTTTGGCTCAGCTTTTTTTCAGATTTGTTTAGG
This sequence comes from Dasyprocta punctata, assembly GCA_004363535.1. Taxonomy (NCBI): domain Eukaryota; kingdom Metazoa; phylum Chordata; class Mammalia; order Rodentia; family Dasyproctidae; genus Dasyprocta; species Dasyprocta punctata. The sequence continues at coordinate 152,604 of RJWM01001191.1, forward strand.
CTGTTTCAAACCCATGCATGAGCTGGTTGTGGCAGAGAGCGATCACAGGGACCCACTTTTCTTGCCAAGACACCATCTGAAGTTTTGAGCTTGGTATTCACTGTTATCTGCAATTTAACTCCAATATACCTGCCAAGGTGATTCCATATCTAGAGGACAGTGTTACTGACTTACTCTCCAGTTCACCCTCCTTCCTTTCTAGCACCACCTCCATTTTATTCAGCAACCTGTCTGTTCTCCAAGCACTCTCTCCAACTGGAAACAACTGGGCCTTGGGTGGATCCCGAATAATCTAAACCAGTCATAGTAATTCTACTACTGATCTTGCTAGAGACAGGTTCAGGAAAGTAGATTCCTATTGGCTCACAAGTAATCATGTGACTTAGGGTGGCCCAATCAAGGTAAAGGGGAGAACTTCTATTCCACTGGTAGCAAAGAATGTTTTGTTCTGTTTTTCTTTCTTTCTCTCTATCTCCTGGTTGTGAACAAGGTTAGTATATTGGTTTAGGGCAGGCAGCAGCTGTCTTGACCTCATGTGGAAACTACAATAATCTCAAAACAGGCTCTACCCTGATGCTACATAGACTCAAAAAGAATTGCTGAGAAACTGAATTTAAGTCTTACTGTATCCAGAGTCCTACATGAAGAGCTTCTAGTTGATTACGTAAGATGACATGTTTTTTTCCTAGATTTATCTAGTTTGAGTTTGGCTTTCAGCCATCTGCAGGCCCAAGAATCTGAACTTGCCAAATACCAGCTCCCATCTTTCACCCCAGTCTAATCACTCCATTTGCTAAAGAAGTCTCCCCACTTTAGCTCTCATGTTACTGTCACAGTTGGAATGCTGTGTGCCACTCCTATCTGCGGAAGCAAAACCCTGAACTTTCAAGCTCAGCCCAGGGCTCACTTTCTCTCTGTAGCCTCAGAGATCTATGTGAAATCCCTTTGCACACTGAGCCTAGTACTTGGCTTTCCTTATTTTGGGGAGGCATACACAAGTCTTCCCAGCTGCTTCCTGGAGAACAGAGAGATAGGGCATCGGGCCTGACACTCTGGAAGGGAGATGAACTAGACATCTATAGAAATTCACATTGTGGAGGAAGAAAAGAGAACAAAATTTGGTAAACAGACATTTTGAGGAGAGCGAGATCACTTGGGCAAAGTTGTCTGAGAAGATCTGAGGCTTTTTTAAAGAGCAGGAACCAAAATTGAATTTTGAGAGATACACAGGCTTTTGATAAAGGCTATACATGAATTTATTCTTTGGTTCACCCTGTTACTATTTATTGATCATCTCTATCATAAGCATTATGCCAAGTTTTTACCTCCCCTGTCTAGTGTCATTTAAATTTCAAAACAACATCCATGCAATAGATTTTATTTCCATGTTATAAACAAGGATGCCTGTGTTCAGAGGTATATGACCCACCCACCTTCTCCTCACAGTTGCAAATAGGCTTCAAAGTCAGATTTCTTAACTCCAGGGGCGCAGCAATGTCTTTACCTGGCAACTACTGTTTAACTGTCATCAAACAGGCCCAGCAAAAGCCAAATAGCAAATGTTTTGGGCCTTGTGAGCTGCACAGCCTCTGTGCCACCTGCTCCATTCTTTTGTGAGTGACTGCATGAAAACAACCACAAGCAGTGTGGAAGGCATCTACATTCCAGTGACACCTTACGTGTGAGCTGACATCTGACTTTCACACGGTTCTTACATGTCACAAAATATCGTTTACGCTTCTCCTTACCTTGTCTCCTTAACCACTGAAGGTGTAAAAACAGGCAGTGTAGACTAGATAGATCCTGTGGGCCCTCATTTGCTAATGCCTCATTTTTCTTTTAATCGGGCTTTAAAATTTTTATTGTAGCAAGAACATTTAACATGAGATCTAATACTTTAATAAAATTTTAAGGGTACACTACAGTAAGGTTAACTATACTCGTGGTGTTGTTCAGCAGATATCCAGAATTTATTCATTTTGTATTAACTGAAAATACATGAATGAGTGAATTTATTTTTTGATGCAGAGTCTTGCTGTGTGGCTCAGGCTGGTCGCGAAACTGGGGGCTCACGCTACCTTCCTGCCTTAGGTTTACAAGTAACTGATGCTTCAGATATGCGCCACCGCACCTGGCTTGTGTTACGGAGCGTGTCCATTATCGAACAGCAATTCTCCATCTCCTCCTTCCACCAGGTCCTGGCAGCTTCTATTCTACTCTGTTTCTGAGTTTGACTACTTTAGGTACCTTATAAAATTGGGATCGTGCAGGATCTGTGAATGGCTTATTTCACGCCACAGAACGTCTTCCCGGTTCAACCATATTGTCATGACTTATTTCCCATTTAGAAAAGAAAAAGTGCAGCTCCCTGCCAGCATTCATTTAATTTTCATTGATTGAGAATTACTATATTTTGTAAAGGGAAATACCACTACTCACAACAGAATGTTATAAATAGGATGATCTCTTTTATTCCCAAAGACTGTCAAGACACCAGAGTGATGCAAAAATAACAAAAGCCAGATATTTTGTGATAAATTTTGGGGATAACCTTGGGGCTGTAATCTGTATATTATCCTGGGGTAAATGCTGCAACTGCAAGCATAGCTGGTGCATGTTCTGGGGGCAAAGGAGAAATGCATTAAACCGTGTGTGTCCTCGTCTGCCCGCCCCACACCATTCAGGATGCTCACAGATGGCAGTAGAAACCTCCGCAGCAGCAGGAGTCCTGTCTTCCAGTAACCGTGCTTCATTGCCTGGCTCCAACCTGCTTATCAGCACAAAACATTCTTTTAATTTAGCAATCTGCAAGGCCTCTGTTGGGAAGCCTTCACCTGCCTTCTTTCTCAATCTGGACATAATTAGCTGCACCCTAGCCCCACCTTTTGTTCTGTCCTTTAATGAGCAATGCCAATCTTGAGTGACTTTACAGGAGCAAGAAGAACTCCTTGGTATCAATGAAAAGGGAATCATTCGGCAGTGCATAGGCAGCAACAAGCTGTGAATGGGTACAGAGAAAAGCACAGAGATTCTGGCACTGCTTCCAGAGCAGAGCACGTTGCAAGGATTGTCTCATATTCTTTTGGAGGAAAATAAAAGACATAAAGAAAATAACAGGTCAGCCCACTGGGCAATATACTACTGCCAGAGAAAGGCTGCAGCAGGGACTCTTGAGCCGGAGCCGGAGCTGGGTAGTGCGTGGGCCTCCCGTGCATGCCCAGTGCTGTAATTCAGCCCGGTTTCACATCCTCCGGCCTGGTGGAATCAAGCACAGCCCGGTGAGTCGCATCCCGAGATGATTTATGATGAGTGTTTTCACTCGGTGTGATGTTACATCTCTCTCCTTTTCCTCCCCTGAAGTGAACAATCAAGCCAGACTTCTCGCAGGCAGGGGGTGATAGGGAGGTAGTGGGAGGCTTCATTAATCTCTGGGTTCTTCAGGAAAGCCAATTTGATCATTGTGCAGGATCCAGTGTGTTGATGCTTGCTAGCTTGGACGTGTGCCCTCTGGAAAGAGCGCGCTGGGGAGCCAGGCCCAGTTGCCAAGCGTGAGTGCGGAAGGAGAGGTGGAAGTGGAGGTGGGGCTCCTGATCTAGTCAATGGGCACCCAGGCCAGAGGCTGCAGGAAGCTATAGACACCCGCTAACAGTCATCCAGGATGAGCGGGCCCTGGGGTGGCCATGGATCACCCTCTAGCTATCTTTTGTAAGGTTGTCACCCCACTGAGTCCTTCTCACTTAGTCCCCTAAGACATGGGAGCAGCCGTTTATACGGCGGGGTGGACCCCTTTACACACCAGGATAGCTGTTTCCTTCTTACTCCTGGAAAGAAGTTCTCTACCAGAAAATATGTAGCCAAGGCATTGCAAAAGTTGAATGATGCCTCTTCTCCTCCCCTACAGTCTTGAGGCAGGCAACACCCACCTCACTGAAGGATGATGGTGGCTCTGATGTTTAAGCATTGCAGGCCCCACACTGCTGTCTTGGAAGGGGCTGCACAGAGACGCTTCCCAAAGGATGCTGGGAAAAAGGAGCGGCTCCCTGAGATTTACACTCTTCTCTCTATAGAAGGAAGAATATTCATCTGAAGAGGCTAGTATGCTTTTCAGTTTGCTAAAAACCTTTTTATCTATTATCTTTTTCGTGGCAACCTTGAGAGGTTGGCAGAACAAGGATCATAATAATAACTTCTATTTAGTGTATATAGTATTTTTGTTATTATTATGAATGTAACTTCACCTTTCTGTGGAAACAGGCTGCTGAAATGTGGTAAAGAGTAATAACAGTTGCTCCATGGCTGGCTGTGCCCCGGATGGTCTGTTTGTGGTGCCTTCATCAATCCTGTCCTGTCTCGCATGAGGAAATAGAGATTCCAAGGATTAAACGCCTCCCCCCTCTGATATCTCACAGGTAGGAAATGGCAGAACTGAGATTGGGTTCTACGTCTAACTGCAGTCAGAAGGGTCGGAGCAGAGGAGGTGATGTTGGAATTGTCCTCAAGGGGGACACGCAGAGTTAGGAAATCATAAAGATCAGTCAGTGCAGAGACCCAGTGGTGGAGGTGACAGTTCTTCTGATCTGTGGCCCAGAGCTCCTCTTTCTGGAACAAATTCTTGGTAGAGATTGTAACAGATTTCTCCATGGAACTAAACATCATCAGGATTTTCATATGGACCCATTCCTCAGACAGGGAACAGGGGCAGTCAGGAAACAGCTGTACACTGATCCAGGGGCTGGTAGATAAGGACAACCACAAATTGTTAGTTGCAGATACACAAATTGATTTTCAGAGGTTCAGTAATTAGATTTAATGACTGCCACACTATGTGTTTGTGTTTTTAATTATCAGCTTCATTATGAATTTTAATGGACTTACAATGATTCAGGATAGTCACATCCCATTAAGTATGTGACTTTTTTTTACAGGTGAATTGTCTTCTCTTGGGTCTTGGAGTTGATACTCACAGGTAAAAGACATTATATTTTCTAAACCCTTGTTTCTCCTCTTCTTATTTTCCATGAACAAGAGATGAGCTTTTCCTTCAAAGGTTTGCCCATGTTGGTCAGAGAGGAGGCAGAAGAAGCCCACAACTTAGCTTCATGGCTATAGGAATTTGCTGTGTGACATCAGGGAGGTCACTGTACCTCTCTCAACCTCAAGTTTCTCATCTGTAAAATGATAGGAAGAGGGGGAATGGAGAGAATCTTTTTTTATGTATTTATTTATTTATTTTTTATTTAAGCGAAGAAAAGAAAAAAAAGACATATATAACAAAGACAACAAGCAAAAGAGACAAACGACTAGAGTAAATACACAACAGTAACATTGCAGGTTTACAAAACTGAATGATAGAAACTTGACAACGGTTTCAATATTGCATATCATTATCTTTAAAATGGTTACTTACATTAACAGATATAGACATGCAAAATTGATCTAATCATATGAGTATTAATTGTTCTTTCTCAATAACGAATACATTCAGCAGTGTGTTCATTTTAGTTATCTTACATACACATATATACAGGTTTATATCTTTTCCTCTTTCCTTTTCAGAGAGAATCTTAACACAGGAATTCAATGCCTCTAACTCCGATTACTGGGCGCAGAGATCAGGGTTGTTTCTATAAGCAAAAGAGCAAGATGAGGGAGGTAGGCATCACTCCCTCAGCCTTCTCCTGCTTCCCACACGAACTCTGCCCTGGCAGGGTACAAGTCTACGTGTTCTGTTGTGGGTCTGGCGTTATTATGGGGACAGCGCTTGGTCTCCAGCCTGGATTACTGCTGCAGCAGTCACTCGCAATTTGGAGCCTGGGCCACCGGGAAATTGCAGACAATTTGGATGAAAATGGTTGGAAAATTGCAGTGTTTAGTCTTCTCCCACTAGCCCAATCATTTTTTTTCCTCCCTACTTTCTTTTTTATTTCCTTTTCTTTCATCTCCTCCCCCCCACCCCGCCCAGTTTACATTAGAAAGGGCAGGACCACAGTCAGGCTAGCCAGATTTTACCCCCTGGTCAGTCACCCATTTTGTAAGCAAACATGTAAATTGATACAGAATTTAACCACACTCAGACAAAGTAGCTCAGAGGCTGTTGCCAGGAAGAAGATTCTGTGTCAGGGCTTGGATTAACTGGAACTCTGGGGGAATGTTTGTCCTGGTTAATTGAATTTCTGATTGGATGTGAGTTAACCGGGAAACCTTTAGCCTCCTGCAAATCGCTCTAAAATGAATTCACTTACCTGTCTTGGTGCTTAATTCATTATTTTTTTAAAAAAAAATTTCAGGCCCTGATGCATTCTAGAAAAGATTTTGAGGAACCAGCCCTATTAATAGTGAATTCATACCTTTTTATTGGCAATTGTGATTCACAGTTATGGAGCTGCAAGCCTTTATCACTGTTCAGCACAATAAACAGAAATACGAAAATGTGTGGTAGGGAAATTGTGCAGGTCCTCGGGGTTGCGATAGATATCAACCATCCTAATCAAAATGTCCACTTAACATCTGTGTCCTTTCTTGAGTGTCCAACTTGTTCTTAGCCTTTACTTAACCTCCAGTCTATTTTTAGGCAGATTTAGTTATTGTAATTTTTCCCCACTATATTGACCAAAAATCTGGTATTCCATATTCAATCCTTGGTTCTAATTCTGTCCCCTAGGTTAGTACAGAGCAAGTTGTTTTCCACTTTTGTATGCTGGCACTTTGTGTATTGGAGAAAGTTTTCTTTTCTCTTCTGGGGGCTCCCCCTTGGTTTCCATGGAGATGGCAGAAAGCTGGAGAGATTTTGTCCATAGACCTAGTTGGTCTGTGCCAGTATGCGGCTCCCCCTTCACACACCATGGATGTGACTGACTATCAGTAAGGGCCACTAGAGAAACAGATTTTAACATAATATGTGTGATATGTAAAGGGTTTAACAGTAGGCTAACGATGGCCATTTAAAGAGTCAGGGGTTGAACAATGCAAAAGGACGATTTGTACACTGGAGAGCCAGAGGATCCAGTTAAAAGTCAAAGACCTGGAGTTCACTGCAGAGTCTGGTGTGAGTCTGTATAAGAGAACTGAAGGGTCTGCATTGGGAGCCAGAAGGAACTAGTGACAGACATCCAAAGTTGATGGTGACGACGGGAGCTCTTCCAAAAAAAGCCAAAGGGAGGACTTCCTTCTTCCTGCTTTTATTCCATACAAGCTATAAGCTCTATTGGTTGGTGCCACCCACTTCTCCCCTCTTCAGTTTTCAGCTTACAAATCAATCATCCTTCAGGTGGTGATGGTGTCCACCTGTAATTCCAGCACTCGGAAGACTGAGAGAGAATGATTTGCTATGAGTTCAAGGCCAGCCTGAGCTGCATAGCGAGACCCTATCTCAAAAAACCAAAACAACAAAAGGCAATCATTCACATATACTCAGAACTGTGCCCCACTAAACTACTAGATGTGTCTTAATCTATTCAAATCCACACCATGATTAACTATCACAGTGACGTTGGTGAAATTTACTCAGTCCCTCTGCCTCAACTCCTCCATTTTAGAAGGAGAAATTCTTATAGTAAAGCCCTGAAATAGGGTTGCTTTGAGAATTAATCAGGATATTATAAAGCACTTAGAACAACATATGATATACAGTCAGTGTGGTTGAAGTGCTCTTTATTATCTAGGGATTGCTTAAGGCCCCTTTGCCTTGTGGTATCTCCTCTATGAAGCCTGGTCTATTTTCATCATTTAAAGAGTATGGGCCAGGCATGGTGGCACATGCCTGTAATCCCAGCACTCAGGAGGCTGAAGCAGGAGTAATCCCAGCACTTAGGAGGCTGAGGCAGGAGGATTGCTCAGTTTAAGGCCAGCCTGGGCTACAAAGTGTGTTCAAGGACAACCTGAACTGCATTGTGAAACCCTGTCTCAAAAAGACAAAAGAAAAGAAAAAGAAAATTCCTTTGTTGTCAGCTTTTTATTAAGTACCTACTATAATCAACACTTCCATATGCATTTTAGATACTGCCATCATGGAGTTTAGAACCACCTGAGAGGGGCAGATACAAACATGTAATTTTTTTTTAAAAAATGTTTTTGTCATATGTACTGCAAAACAGAAGCACAAGGCTCCAGAAGAGCAAAATGCAAAAGACCTGAGATATTTAAGCCGAAGACAGAGGACAAGATGAAAGTGAGCCAGTAGTGGGTATTTGAAGAGAGAACTCAGAGGATTTGAAGCAGAGAGATTGGAGGCTGCAATGTGTGGGGAAATGAAAAACAGTGTTTGGGGAAAGTGATGAGTTAGGGAGAGGATCATGGAGGGGGGCTGTTGGCAAAGGGTCTCAGATCATGTTTGCAGTGCATAATGATTACCATTCATTGTGGGGAGTTTTATGGATCAGAGCAAGATGTATGGTTTTAAAAAGTTTTAAGCAATTATTTGATTGATGTTAAATTAGAGTAGGACTTTGACTTCTTTGGAAGAGTAGACACAGAAGCCACAGGAGGGGTTATTACAAATATCGATGAGCAGTGGTGGTAGAAATGGATTGGAATGATGGGGGAAAGACAGAGAAGTCAGTAGACTGAAGAGAAACAGAAGGCACAGTTGGACTTGATCATAAGCCTGATATGAAGCACGGGGGCACCTCTGCAAGCTGCCCCTGAGTTTCCACTGTGATTGACTGTGAGCACTGGTCTTAGCATGGGCCCTGAGAGCAGCCTCTCCAGTGTAGGACCCCTTTGTGGAACAGTGGTTTGGTGGGAGACGTCAAGTCAGCCCCTGTGGTTCTGAGGCCCTGGCACTCGGAGATCCCAGGTTGGCAGAGAGACAATGATTGGGGTGACGGGGAGTGTGGGACTGAATGGGCAGAGAGTGCAGAGAGAAGAGGCGATGGGTGTGGCAGAGCCCATGAAAACCATCAGGAAGAGGCTGGGTGGGAGAACAGGAGGCTGGAATGGGGTTGTGAAGAAGGTGACCAGAAAGACAGGAAGAAAACTGGGAGGGCCAAGAGACAAGAACACTTCAAGAAGAGGAGAGAGAACGGTCAACAGCTTGAAAAAGGCCACTAAGAAGCCACGTGACAGAAGATCTGAAACTTTGTGGGGTGCTAGTGATGTGGAAATCACTGGTGACTTTAGTGAGAGCCCTTTCAGTGGTAAAATTCATGCAGAAGTCAGACTGGTGTGGGCTGAGGCAAGAATGAGAAGTGTGGAATCGGAAGCACCAACTAGAAACAATTTGGGGATGGGGAGTGAAAGACAGCTATAGAGCCAGCTAGGGCAGGTGTAAGATTTAGGGACTTCCAAAAATTATCTTCACTTTCTTAATGGAAAAGACAGAAGCAAGTTCAAATGACCATAAGATGGATTAAGAAGGGAGAGAATTTTAAGGTTCAGGAGACAGAGATCCAGACAGTTGATGATGTTAAACCCTCTGAGAAGTGGGAGGGATGGGGTCCTGAACACAGAGGGAAGCAGTGGCCTCTTCTACTGACAAAAGTCCTTCTCCCTGGTGACAGGAAGAGACAGGACTGGGTGTAGACGGTTGATGCTCAGGGATGAGAAGTTGAAATGATGACTTGGACGGTCCCAGTGAAGCGGGAATCCAGGCCGCCTGCTGAGTGTGAGAAAGGGTTTAGGGAGAGTGAGGCGGCACAGTGCAGGGTGGCTATGTTCTCCCTGGCTGTGTTTGGCAGTAATTTCGCCTGCTATGATTTGGCTGGTTCCAGAGGGTGACATTTCATTGGGGTGTCATACCTAGCTCATGGTCCTACCTACCCGGTTTATCCTCAGTTCTGCCAAGTCACAAGTCATCACCCTGAACACAAAATTACAATTGCTGTTTTGAGTATATGCATGTAAACGTCTGTGTGTGTGTGTGTGTGTGTGTGTGTGTGTGTGTGTGTGTTTTAATTGAGTGAAATCTCCTGAGGCAGTGGTTTGCTTTGGGGAGTTTTGTTTTTGTTTTTTTTTTTTTTTTTTTTTTTTTTAAAGACAAAACAACAGCCTGATGGCTACTGGGGACAGATCAATGTCACTCTGAATACTCCTTCCTTTCACCCCTGACAGTGTCCTTCTCTTCCCTTAATGTACTTGGCTACTCAGCATTTTAGAGGGATAGCCAGAAGGCCACAGGCTTTATTTCTGTCCACTGCACGCTCTGGTTCACTGGCTCACCGAGGATCCTGTCATGATGGAGTCCTGGAGCCTTCCTCTTCAACCCCTAACTGCGGAGCCCTGGGTCAGCTGAGACAGACAATCCTCCTTGCTCCTCAGGCAACCTGACCACCCATGTGTCCTCCCTTCCAACACTGAGAACTGGAAGCATCCTTGTCTCCAAAAGAGCTGTGAACCACAAAGGAGACAGACAGCTCTCAAAACCCTAGAGTCAGTTCCTGGCCCTCAGCGGTCCCTGCGACTGATCAGACGGCGTTTCCTTGTAATTAATGTGCTCTTGAAACCTGTGCCTTATCGATCGCTGTCTCTTTTGACCACCATGCATCCGAGAGCACTTTGGTACTCTGAAGTGGCCACAGTACGGCCTATTGATCTATGAAAGCCTCCTGAAGCAGGGAGCTTTCTGGCTGGGGCGAAAACCTCAGCAGGGTCTTCCTCCTCCAGGGACAACCCTGGGGACAGGGAAGAGGTGGCCACTATCCTCCATTCCAGGTGCATTTCAGAAGCACAGGTTTTTCCCTGCTTTTCTGGTGGGACCAGGAGTAGAGGGCTGGGTTTGGGGACCAGGAGGTGGTGGTATTGGGAGTTGTTGGTTTTCTAATGTTGGTAGCCTAGGGTTTCTTTTTTCAAATCTGACAAAATGAGTAGAAATAGCACCTGACCCATCATATTCCTGAGGAAAGTGACAGGTGGCCCAGAGGAGCAGAGCAGTTGCCCAGTGTGGCATGTAGGGTTACATCACTTCCAGCCTCCACCAGGCTCTGTGGGACTTCTGATGAGCAGATAATTCTTGAATGTGAGTGACAAAGCCTTGGGAATGGCTTGAGACTGTATTTTATTTTTTTTTTTATTTTATTTTTTCTTTTTGCGGCACCGGGGATTGAACTCACAACCCCGCGCCTGCCTGACAGGTGCGTAAGCTGCTGAGCCAAACTCCCAGCCCTGGTTTTTTGAGGCAGGGTCGCACTGTGTAGCTCAGGCCGGTCTTGCGCTCGCGTTGTAGCCCAAGCGGCCTCGAACTCACAACGCTCCACCTACCTCAGCCTCCCAAGTGCTGGGATTAAAGGCGTGCGCCACCACGCCCGGCTGAGACTGTATTTTAGCTCATGTAAAGCAGGTGCTAAGTTGGGAAGGGTCTGGAGACAGCATTTCATCCAACGGGAGGGCCAGAGACTTCCAGGTTGTTGTGAGAGCCCCCGAGGTTTGCCATCAAACCCCAGTGGGCTGTCAGTGCTCAAGCTCTAGAGACTTAGCACCTCAAGGTGCTCTGTGACCACAGGACAAAGTGCAGAAAAAGTCAGCTGCTGGCTTGGTGTGGTGGGTCTGTGGCCAGGGAGGTCACATGGAGCCTGCTACAACCCAGTGGTCTCAGAAAGCAACATTTGGAGGTGAGCAGGGCTGACTTTGGAAAAATGTCAACGTGAAGGAAGAGCAGTCACTCAAATCTGTACCAAACCACATTCTGGGACCAGTTTAGGGCCACAATCATGAGGATGAGCTGGGAGTAGTTGAGAGGCGCCGCACTGCTGCAGGGTGGCAGGCAGGGTGAGCTGAAGTTACTGGTTAGGATGACTTCAGTCACCCACCCGCTTCCAACTTCCATCCACAAAGTGAGAATTTTGCTTTCTCTCTCCCTACCTGACGTAAGTGCTGAAATGGAGCTGGTAGGGGTGAACAGGTGGGTCCATTACTAATAGCTGGGGGCGGATTGCGCTGTAGAGTGTCAGCGCTGGTGGTTTGCACCAGACTACAGGCCTGGAGCTAGAATGTGGATTCCAAGACTGGTTTTCATTCACGGGGTTGCAGCTTAGCCTGTGGTTATTGACATCTTCATAGCAAGCTGAGCTTGAGGGATTGTTTGCTTTTGGTCATTTGAATTCTTACTCTAGCCTTTTAGAGTGCACCAATTTCAGTGACCTGCACATAGTAGGGGCTTAATATGGACTGTTTGTCACTGCTGAATATTAAGACTCAGAGAGGCATGTGCTAGTGTGTGAACATATTACACGGAAACTTGAAAGGTAAATCTTAGCCTAGCCTGGCTCCCTTTGGTCTGGTCAGCAGAAACCTTGATTCCTAATTCCTTGGAAAACAAAGGCTTGCATTTCAGGTCCTGTGGAGAGAAAGGGGAAAGCAGGCAGCTGCCGCTAATGAGTAGCCCTATCCTGATGCCTCTCCCTGCCGGGGCTTCTGATCTGATTGGCTTGGGGCTGTGAAGAAGGGAGGCGGACTTGACCTGCAGCAGGCTGCCAGGACTGCAGTCGCCCCTGCTCTGTTTCCTGCTGCAAGCAAAATGATGCTAATATGAATCTGGGAAAGAGCAAATGCTTGCAAGAGTGCTCATTGGCACTTTCCAGAACCTCTGGGCAGGAGAACGTGACTTCTTTTAACATCAGTTGTCAGTTTACGTTCCATCGCTGACAGCAGATTGCCACTCAACATGCAGGCTTCCATCTTCTGAGTCAGGGGTCCAGCAGAAGTGCATCAGGCCAGGAGAGCAGCCTCTCAAGGGGGAGCAGTGCCCAGTGTGGTGGGGGCTTTCTCAGTCCCCTGCCAGCCCTAGGCAAGACTTCTATAGTTTCTATAGGAACATGATTTCCTGTGCTTTCCTCCCTTACCCTCCTGGATGTGGCTAAAAACAGCAGCATCCCAGTGTTCCTTCCGTGAAACACACGCTGGATGGATGTCTTAATAAAACCAAGGTTGGAGTAGAACCAGAGGGGGCGGGGTGGGCTCAGAGTGGGTGGT